>JAIPRM010007530.1:0-17088 GCA_025469315.1 Stegophylla sp. TES_Ste_2020 | reverse complement strand
TTGGAAAAAACCACCAAAAATTTGACAAAAACGACTCAGAAACCATCATTTTTTGATTCGAATTTTATGAAAATTTAAACATAGATAGAAAATAATATAAGAAAGATTTTGGCGCAAGAAAATTTTGGACATTTTTCTAACATTTTTTTTCTCATTTTTTTTTTATATTATTAACTTCCCTCGTTCAGAATCGTTTTATTGAAGAAATGATTTATCGTTTCTTTAAAATTAAATACACTCGTCAAGAGAATCCCACCCGTTGTGCGAAGAACACCCATCGCGCTAAGTATGTCCGGATTTTTTTTTTTTAATTGTTTTTTGGGACAAATAAATAATGTTCAACGGATTCGTTGTGAATAAAATATATAATAACAACATTCGAGTGTTTCAAAATCGTGTCGTACAATTATTAACATTATTATTATTATCGATTAAATTACTATTATTTAATAATTATAACGCTATAATTTGCATAATGTACCTAAACTTTTGGAAATATGCAAATTCTTCTGTCAGCGACTTATCGCTTTCGAGAAAAATAATATTACCTAAACACCTTTAAATCTCGAGCACAAATTATTTTTTCTCTGTATATAGAACTCCACCGCCGCCGCCGCCACCTGACATGACTCAAACACTGGAAATTTCTTTGCCGCATTTCGTTTGATAATAATAGTACTTAACAATCGTATACGTGTGACATTGAAATGGACAGAGGAAATAGTTAATTCATTATTCCTATGAATTTCTATTATTATTTAACAAAAACAGAATACATGAAATTAAAACAACAAAAATGCATTTTTAATCGTTTTACCGTTATTATTTCTTCGATACAATAATGAAATAATTTCGTAAATTAGTCATTTTTTTTTTTCTTTTCCATAATCCATACGTTCTAACGCGAAAAAAACATTACAAAATAATTAATAATATTCAATGTTATTAACAAGTTTGGAAAACTTAACGGGCTTTTTTTTGGTTTTTCATTTTTGCAATTATTGAGAACGTTGAGGAAGTGCGTTCTCAAAACGACTTTCAGAGAAAGTTTGAACTCGAATGTAAACAGTCCAGTTTGGCCAGTTTTTAAAGTAATTGGCAATTAAAAAAAATTCCCATTCGCTACGCTCGTTCATACGTTTAATTATTTATTATTATTTATCGAATTTAAAACAAATTGACAAAATTAACCCGTCACATTACAATAAGTTATTAAACTAGCTAGTAATGTTGTCTTTTTGCACGAAAATTGCTAAATTCATTTGAGTCTTAATAATAAAGATTGAAATTATTATTAATTATAGTATTACTAAAATAAAGAAAAAACAATAATCTTTGATAAATTATCATTAATATATTTCAATAATTGTTTTTAAAAAATAATATAAAAAAAGCCGGACATACTTCGCACGATGGGTGTTCTTCGCACGACGGATGGGATTTTTTCTTGACGGATGGTATTGAATTTTAAAGAAACGATAAATCATTTCTTCAATAAAACGATTCTGAACGACGGAAGTTAATAATATAAAAAATAAATGAGAAAAAAAAATTTTGGACATTTTCAACATTTTCTCGCGCCAAAATCTTTCTTAAATTATTTTCTATCTATGTTTAAATTTTCATATAGTTCGGATCAAAAAATGATGGTTTCCGAGTCGTTTTTGTCAAATTTTGTCAAAATTGAAGAATTGAGAAATTCAAAAAATGACCTCTCTAAAGTACAATCTAGAGGCGAATCCGGTTTTTAAAAAGTCACTGATCGAAACTTTTGGACAAGTATTTCCATACGAAAAGTTGTACACAGAAAAAAAAAATAATAAACATCATTGTAAAAACACAAGCTTCTTCACTCCGCTCAGAATCTAAAACATTTACAGCATGGCTATTTTGATTTTTCAAAAAAAAAAATAAATATTATTTTGAAATTAATTTTATCGAATTAGACGTTGTAAGAAGATTACTCCCCAAAATATTAGAGATTAGTTCAGATCAGTGGAAGCAATTTGTTTAAGTGTATACACCTGGTGGTGATCATCCCCATTAACCACCCTCTTGTTTATACGCCCTCGGAACGTTTTTATTGTTTTCGAATTCTCAAAGCGAAAAACCGTACTCGTTTTGAAATACTTTTAAATTCCAATGAAAATAACAAAATACTGAATACCAATTATTTTATCGGTATATAACGTTATTTCGTTTCCTCGGACAGCAAAATTTATTGAAATCGAGTCGAACAGTCGTTGGCAACCAAAAAAATAAAACCGCTCTCTTCAGGAAGTATAATATTATTATTTCACAATATTCTACATCCGTAGTGACGAACGATTTCGGTGTAAAGATTCGGTTGACGATACGATAGTATAGTCATTGTTTACGACGTGTAAAACAAACGGAGTTCGGAGAAAAGAAAAAGGAAAAAAAAATTCTAAGGGTAAGAGAATTCGTATACTGTACTTAACTTGGACCGACACTCAATCGGTTTCTGTCCAAACGTTGTTTCGTTCGTTTTAAAATCATTTCATTTAATAATAATATATTAAATAAATATAATCCAATAAAGTTTTAGATTCTGAACAAAGTGAAGAAGCTAGTGTTTTTACAATGATGTTTATTTTTTATTTTTCATTTTTTTTTTTTCTGTGTATGGAAATACTTGTCCAAAAGTTTTGAAATCGGATTTGCCTCTAGATTGTACTTTAGAGAGGTCAATTTTTGAATTTCTCTATTCTTCAATTTTTTTTTTTTTTTTTGGAAAAACTATCCAAGTTTTGGCAAAAACGACTCGGAAACCATCATTTTTTGATCCGAACTATATGAAAATTTAAACGTAGATGGAAAATAATAGGAGGAAGATTTTGAAAATGTGAAAAAAAAAATTTTGGACATTTTTCTAACATTTTTTTTTTCTCATTTCTTTTTTATATTCCCTCGTTCAGAATCGTTTTATTGAAGAAAAGTTTCTTTAAAATTCAATACACCCGTCAAGAAAAAATCCCACCCGTCGTGCGAAGTATGTCCGGTTTTTTTTTTTTTTTTTTTGGTTTCTATTTGCGAGCTAAATAAATATATTTTCGAGAGTATATTATACACTAGTAGTTATTACTACTACGGTTTCGACCCCGTTCAGAGCCTTCCCGGCTTAAAAATTCATTAGTAACAGAATCACCAAACGGACTGATGATCTTAGACGTCTTCGATCCGGTTTTCTGATGTAGCGTTTTAGAATACTTTTTCATTCTCGACGGATTTCTCATACTTTTCACCGTTCTGATACGCGCGCTTTTCGCTTCCTCTATTTTCCCGTAACTCGTTTCGTCACTGTTCAAATATTCCTGAAAACGAAAATTAAATTTCGAGTTAAATAACGAAGCAAAACAAGTAACAAGTAAGTGCTGCTACAGGGCTTCACTTGATATCACTCGAGTAACCCCGTATACACTCTTTTAAACTAAGAAAAAAATACTATTTCTGCAAATAATTTTTAAAAAAAAAAAACAAAACAAAAAACAAAAATGAAATTGTAAAAACACAAAAATTAGTTGTTAAATTTCAGGGAAAATACGTATTCATGCAATAAAAATTATATTCTATATTTTAATGAAAATTGCCTGTGTCCATAAAAGTTCTTCAATAAAATCTATTAATTAGTAAAATGTCAATTTTTTCAAATGTAAAATGTCTAGAGAACACACAAGCTCTTCCTTTATAACGATAATAATTGCGTTACTATATATCATATGATAGCCAAATTCGTGTAAATCGTATACCTAATTCATAGAGTAAAGAACATATAGAATGGCCATACCGTATACTCTTACGTATAGTGATTTGAAGCAATCAAATGGAATACGCTAAGAGTGACCATTTTGAGAAAAATAAAATGATTTTTCTTATTTGGTTAGTACCACTTTAAATTTTCATATTATCAGATATACAAAAACAATAACATTAATTTTAAAGTATGATAACAGTTCCTTATCAGTGATCCGATACAATATTTCGATACGGTAATTTGATTCTTTTCAATGGGTCACTCTAAGCGTATTCCATTTCAATGCTTCATTTAGATATACGTATGGCCATGGGTTGGTATAATTACTATTATCTATATTTATCACAAAGTAGTATTATAAAAAAAAAAAAAATTACGTTATCGTAAGTACAATAATAATAATACGTACTTCAAACCGCGAAAGTATCAATTCTTTTAATTTCGTATAATTCAATAGCGTACGGTTCAGATGTTTTTGTTTACGAACGAAGTCGTTGTGAGCTTTCTCCGCGTCTTTGGCCGCTTGTTTTATATTTTGAAACATGCGCTTTTCCTCTACCGGGACAATTACATTCATATTTTTGTCGTACCGTTCGTTTCCGCTCACATGGCGTTTCCCTTTGGGATTATAATGAGAAGATAGTTTTATAATTAGTTTTAAATCTTACAACCCGTGAAATTTCGTACTTCGAAGTTTATCCATGCGGTCTCGCGTCTGTGTCAATTTTTCATGAGCAACCAACAAGGTCTCCGAGTGTTCTACGAACGATCTACTCGAAAAATAATATTGTTAAACACGTGTTTGAAAATATTATTCAATTATTTTATCATCATTATTATTATTTATTTTATTCAATTATTATTATTTGAGTTCCAGAAAAAAAAAAAAGAGATGAATATAGTTTAATTTTAGCACAGAACTACAATATGATTAAATGAAAAAATATTAAATATAAGAAAAGTTATTCCATAATACGTAATATGTCAAATCTGTGTGAAACACCCTATGTATAAAGTAATAATAATTCTAATCGCGTATACGTATGGTAACCAAATATAAAAATACAAAAATAAATACACATTAAAATATGGTTTTTCTCTCAAATTCTTTCTTGTGGGAATCGCCCAATACGTTAACATATTATCTATAATATGGTGTTCATGAGTTGTCTCCAACAACACAAGTTTTTTCATTGTATAATATTTATATATATATATATATATTATCTAATTACTACAATTCCCAAATTTAAAAAAATATTTTTTATTGCAATTTTGTGATAGGGTCAACTTGTCAAGGGTGGTAAATTTTGGTAAATTTTGATCCTTAATACAATGACATTTATAATATAATATAATGTATTGTTCTGATTGGGGGAGAGTTTAAATATTTCATTTGATTTTTAATTAATATTTAACATTTTACATATTATGTAAATTAAATTATTGATATATTTGATATATATATATATTATTCAAATTAAATTATTTAAATAATAAATTAAAACCTTTTCTATGTATTATAACCGCACGTAACTTACAAACTTACCTAACTATGATCCTAATAATTGATATTAATAATTGTTAAAAAATTAACCAATATTATAACTACTAGGTTTATGCCAAAGAAGAAAAATATCAGATTGTACAAAATATATGCATTAGATCAAACAATAAAATATAAACAAATAAATTATGAACGATTTTATTGTAAATATGTATTTAATTCACAGTATTATCAGAAAAAAGAAAGAAAATAGTACAATAATTGCCATGTACTTAACAACGTTTTTGAGAACACTAATACAATCTAACTAAAAATAGTACTGTTCTACAAAAATAAGTACATCTGGTCACACCATATTATGTATACGTCACGGTGTTCGCAGGGTAATCTCTCAAACCAGCAGCAACTCGAACTACGCGAATTTTTCTTTTTTTTTTTTCTTCGTACATTTTTTTTTTTTTTTTTGACAATAAAGTATTTGCTCGTACTTTATGCGCTTTAATAATATAATATGATTTGACTTTTAATACGAACATAATATATTGCCCCGAATCCGTAGCAATTTAATCTATGGTAACATTTACACCATACCTATATATAGTCAGTAATGTGTCGTGTTTAATTCAATAGTGTGTAGTGAAATAAATATTTAACGCAAAAACGACGAGCACGAGTATTTTGATTCGGCTAGTGTGTGTATAAAACATACATTATTATAATAGAAGGTAATTTTTTAAGCAAACTCATCTCGTTTTTAACCCTATATACTATGCATGACATCATATTTCCCACCCCCCCCCACCCCATCACTGTTTTTAGCGAAATCACTAAAATAAAATTACATTTATAGGAAAAATAATTGATCATTTTTTAGATTCCGAACGAAGTGAAGAAGCTATATTGTTTTTACAATGATGTTTAATTTTTTTTTTTCTCTGTGTACAACTTTTCGTATGGAAATACTTGTCCAAAAGTTTCGATCAATAACTTTTTGAAACCGGAATCCGCCTCTGGATTGTATTTTAGAGAGGTCATTTTTTGAATTTCTCAATTCTTCAACTTTTTTTTTTTTAAAAAACTACCCAAAATTTGACAAAAACGACTCGGAAACCATCATTTTTTTTTATCCGAACTATATGAAAATTTAAACATAGACAGACAATTATATTATAAGAAAGATTTTGGCGCAAGAAAATTTTGAAAATGTGAAAAAAAATATATAGCAATATATTTTTCCAAAAAAAAAAAAAAAAAAAAATATAGGGAGCCAATTCAATAGTAAATCCTTGGGGGAGCCATATTCAAAGATACTTATTAAGAGTGATATATCGACTACCTGTGTTTGGGAGCCAATTCAATTGCTCCGCAGGCGACAAACCAGACAGTATAAATAAGTACGCCACAACATACGTGACAAGGTCCGTGTGTCTCCGGAGCAAACGCGGTCGGGGAGCAGCAAAACGTCGAACATCGACAATACAATGAGCCATTTGCATTCGAGTCGATAATTATCATATTGCGCGCTCCCCCCCCCCCCGACGACGGGGGAATCAATTTCGCAAATTGAAAAACTTTCGCGGTGTGAATAAGTTTTTGGAACCGTTGTACGCGCGCGAACTTGTCGAAATTATTTCGCCGGGTGAGTTTACACGACGACGGCGGCAGTTATTATATTAAACTATAAACTTAGGGTTTCTATATTCCGATTCGAACATATTATTATTTTTCCTGTTATTTCATTGTCGTTCGTTAACGATTAACCATCCCCCCCCCCCGGGCGTTCCACGGTCTTGTGTCGTCCGACGGCATATTAATTCGTAATCGTTTTTTACGTAAGTGTTCGGTATCGAAAACATCCTGGGGATGTCGCCCCCTTCCTCTTCCTCGGATTTTAGCCGCCGCAGTGTTTTCTATGATTCCATAGATAATATTTTATTGTTATCAAATTGTTATTTTGGAACATAGAGTAACTATTATTATTGTTTTACAGCAGACTTAATAAAATTGTGCGTTCCTATGGAGATAGGATGTTGATGACCTAAAAAAGTACCGCAAATTACCCCAAAAAAAAATGCTTTAATGACCCAAAAATTGTAAAAAATGACAATAAAAAAAAAAAAAAAAATTACCTAAAAAAAAAAATTAATGGATAGTCGGGTTAATTGGACACAATTTATAAACATAATATTCGATAAGCGTGTACATCAGAGTATATTCTATAAAATCATGTGTTGTATGACATATTATAATAATAATAATAATAATAAAAATTAAATAAATTTTTTTAAATCTTAACTTTATTAGAAAAATGACCTGTAATTTACAATAACTACAAAAAATGACTTAGAATATGAAATAATGACGTAAAAATATAAAAAAAATGTCATTAACAATCAAAAAAATGCAATTATGACCAAAAACGACTAAAAATGCAAAAAAAAAAAAAAATACAAAATTAAATTCACATATTCTGAATCAAGGAGGAGGCATGAAACGAATTTTAAAAACTTATAAAATCGGAATTATTTGATGTTCATATCCTTCTTCTCGATTCTTTTTGATTTTTGTTCGACTTGATATTCAATGAACGTGTTTAAAATGTTTACCTAAGTACATCAACGAAATACGTAGTTGGGGTGGCCAGTAAACTTGTATAAGGGTGGGCCGGCCACTCCAGGCCACCCCCCCCCTTAGTTACGTGCCCGGGATAAACATATTATAGGGAGAAGAAAAACGATAATTTATTGAAAAAATTTCGCTGGCCAAAACTACACTGCTCGTACGCTGACCTGTGCTCGTGTTCAACGTCCGCGAACATTTTTTGGTGTTCGATAAAAGCCGGCGAGTTCGAAGCCTCAAACTCGTTCCAATATTTGCGTTTGGCATCGTCGTCGTCGAACAACGGCGCGTGCGTTTCTTTCACAGCTCGTTCAATGTCCTCCGTCTGCGAATCACATAACTCGTGTTGAGGACACACATTACATAGGACGTCCAAATAAGATTTGACAAATGCGATTAGTAAATTGTAAATTTTACCGTGAACAATGTTAAATCTCTGAATGATTGAGTAATTAATGTGTTTAATTGATTCACATTTTCAAAATGTTTAAAAAAAAAAATACTAATAAATAAATAAATGATCGAACTTTAAAAAGACACACATTACACCAACGTGTTTCTAAAATTTAGTTTTACAAAATGGCCGTTTTGAATTTTTTCCAAAACTCTATAGAATAAAATTTCAAATTTGAAAATTCGAATCCTAATTAAAAAAAAAAAAATAAGTGTGTACTTCGTTTGTTGTCGGGGAGAGTGTTCTTCGCACGTCGGACGGGATACTCTTGACTGGTGTATTGAATATTAAAGAAACGATAAATCATTTCTTTCATGAAAAAAAGATTCCGAATGAAGCTCACAGTTATGAAGAATTAAATGTTGGACTATAAACTATTTTGCTACACATAACGTTTACGAAAAACGAATATTGATTTGCATTTATATTCTCATACACCTAATAAATAACTCCAATCAAACCCGACACCATCTCGTGAAAAAGGTACTGTTATCCTTTCTTGTCAACACTAACATCGTTAATCAGGTCAATTAGACATATATCATGTCAGTAAGATCATATTAAATTTTCAAGTGTTTAACATCAAAAATCGAAAATTTTATTACATAATAACCAACAAAAAAAATGAGAAATTTCCGAAATTTTCAAAACGCTGTACTTAACCCAAAATTGATAAAATATTTTTGAAATTTTTTTGTGACTTTTTTTATTAGTTGGTAAAAGTTTCAAATTCCTTGCTGCATTATTTTAGAAGTTATGTTTAAAAAGTATTTTTCAATTTTACAGAAATTCCGATAATTGCATAATATTTTACTGTTTTTTGTCGATTTTTCGACAGATTTTCCCCGTTTTTGATATAAGTATTGAGAAATTCGAAAAATGACCTCTTTAAAGTACTGGTACTATAGAGGTACTGATCGAAACTTATGGACAAATATTTCTATAAGAAAAAGTGTTCACAGAAATAGAAAATAAAAATAAATAAATAAACATCATTGTAAAATCATATAAGCTAAGAAGCTTATATGATAATAAAATATAAATAATAAATAAATAATTTGGATACTTCGTTCAGAATTTCTAAAAATGTGCACGTTGTCGCTGAATTAATTAAATAATATTATTAAAAAAAGAAGAAAAATTTAGAGTTAAAAACGATTAATAGAATAAAAATTATTGCATTTGTTAAATTCAACACGGGAACAGCCTGTATAATTTTACCGTAAGTCTGATTGGAATTTCATCGACCAGCTCACTTTTCAAAGGGAAAGGCACTGCAAAAAGTAATATACATATTAATTATTATAATATAATATACATTAATTATAACGCTACGACACGACTTCAATTAATTATTATTCATTCCGGACCGAAAACGGTTATAAATGTTACGTCTATTAGTAAACGCGCATTTCACCGCATTATCTAATAATAAGTCGTAATGTTATGTCACGTTCGTTTATAACCGAAATACATTTGTAGTTACTGCCCGTTTGCAGTGGCGGATACAAGGGGAGGGCAATAGATGCAATTGCCCCCCTCCCGTTCACAAAATAGATTTTCTGACTGCAAAAAAATAATAAAAATGTATAACCATTTTTTTTTCTTTATACTTTTTTTTTTTCAGTAAGTTGTTGGAGCAGTTCGGCTCTGATTGAGAATTACACTCAATACCCAAAATTTGTTATTTTTATTTAAAATTTCCCCTCCCGTTCATGGCGTCTATACCCGCCCCTGCCAATTTGCGATCGGAAATTATTCGAAAACCGTGTTCGGGGATTCGTGCAAACCCGTTCAAGACGTGATACGTATTATCGTCGTTTTATGATTTACCTCCCCTGTGCAGGTATTGCCCCGGGCCGCCGCGACGAACCTTTTTCGAATAGGGGAAACGATGACTTGAAAAATTTAAATATTTTGTAAAAGGTCGACCCCCCATATATTGGGTCACTATATTTAACGATTTTTTTTTTTATGATTTAATCCGGTAATTCGCCCTTTGGATAGGTATACCTTTATAATATATGTATTGAAGCACTTTATTTTGTTAGATGAATAATAATTATTTATTATATTGTGGGTTTATGTAAATAAAGATATCAAAAAGTGTGTACTTCGCACGTCGGGTGGAATTCTCTTGACGGGTATATTGGATTTAAAGAACGATAAATAATTTCTTCAATTAAACGATTCTGAACGAAGAAAGTTATAATAATATAAAAAATAAATGAAAAAAAAAACGTTAGAAAAATGTCCGAAATTTCTTTTTCGCATTTCCAAAATTTTCTAGCGCCAAAATCTTTCCTATATTATTTTCTATCTACGATTAAATTTTCATATAGTTTGGATCAAAAAATGATGGTTTCCGAGTCGTTTTCGTCAAATTTTGGGTAGTTTTCTCCAAAAAAAAATTGAAGAATTGAGAAATTCGAAAAATGACCTCTTTTAAGTACCATCTAGAGGCAAATCCGATTTCAAAAAGTTGCTGATCCAAACTTTTTGACAAGTTTTTCCATACAAAAAGTTGTACACTTTGTTCAGAATCTAAAATCAATCTTTGGAATGTCATTTTCTTGTGAATCATTTTCAAATTGGTGATGAAAATAACCAAATCCAATTATTTTTCATATTTAACTAAAGATCATCATTTAAGGAAAATCTCTGAGTCGATCATACTTCAATGTAACCACATTAGAAACACATGGAAATAAAAGATATAAAAAGATATATTATATAATTCAACAATAATACATTTTTAATACTTAATACTAAAACAGTTATTTGTACAATGTCAATACAAATTCAAACTTTATACACTTAAAGTCATAACTCGAAATTCAAAATTTGTGATGAATAAAAAAAAAAATGTTATATTATTAAATAAGATTGTTTTCGAAATTAGAATGAGAGCCACACGCGACCACGACGACAAGAGCCGCATGCGGCTCGCGAGCCACAATTTGGCCACCCCTGGTATATATTGTAGGCAATTGGCGGGAACAGAGATAACTTAACCATCAACAAAAATATTATTCTAATAAAACACGAATTATTTTAATATAAAATATAATTATTAGATTCTGAACGGAGCGAAGAAACTAGTGATTTTACGACGGTATTTTTGTATTTTTATGGAATACTTTTTTGTTAAATGTAAAAAAAGAGTATTGTATACAGAGCGCAGACACAAATTGCGGCCTGATGAACTATTATTACATCATTATTATTACTGTTGTTGTTGTTGTTGTTGTTGTTATGTTCCGTGTTGAATGCAATGAAAAAAAAAATCGTAACTACACGAGTAACGATCACCGTTCATAATATTATTTTATGAACTCACTTTCTATTAATTATAATACGTACACAGTAGTGGCCAGACGAGGTGATAAATTTAATAGGTACTCACGAACACGAGAAGCTAACGATCCGTAGAGTTACATAATCAAAATATAAATAAAAGAATATTTAAAAAACCAAACACGGACATAACCCATATAGAAAAAAAGTTTTATTTTCGTGGTTATAATATAGGGTGACCATACGTCCTGTTTTATACAGGATTGTCCTTTATTTCGGGGCTCTGTGTCCTGTTGTCCTGAAAAACTTCTCTCAGGACGCTTTTTGTTCTGTAATTTCAAGTCTATCCCACATTAATCTCGTTTTTTGACTCACTGTTGATTTAAAATTTTTGAAATGAAATTATTGAATAAAACAATGTAAGAATCTAGAAATTTTTTGAATACCATTAGATCAATTATATTCGTAAAATTAATTAACAAGTTTTTTTTAGAAGGTATAGTATACAATAATTTTAAAAAATATCAATTTAGTTTCATTATGTCATTTTATGTTTTTCAAAATAATGTTTTCATGTGTTTAAATTTAATCTATAATAGGTAGTTTAAAAATGATACTTTTGTTGCGATTCAAAAACATATATATATATATATATATATAATAAATAATTATTTATTTAAAAATACTATGAAAAATATTTTTGTCCTGTATTTTATTTTCTTAAATATGGTCACCCTATTATAATATAAACACGTTCCAAATGTAAAGAGTCGAATATTTCAATTCCGTTTTTTCGAATTTGTAACTAAGTCCTCCGGAAGAAGTTTGAGCAACAATTTTTTTTTTTTGTAACCGGGTCAAGGTGACGTTTATTCAAGTTGAACGAGTGTACAACAATGTCATTATCAAAATATTAAGTCGTTTACTATGTGAACAATTCGATATTCTACGGGTATTTACTGAAACGGTTTGATTTTTACCGAATCGCGTTACATATTTTAAAACCACCGAGAGAATTAAGGTTATGAATTTTTGATTTATTTAATACCTATAATATAATATATTTTATGTGCGTATTTTATGTACTTTGTTCGGGTTGGAATCGTTAATTTTTATTTATTATTTTTTTTTTTTCAAAAATAAAACTGTAAAATGTCCTTGTTATCGTTTTGTTTACTTTTATTATAATTCTCTTTTTTTTTTTGTTCGCAAACAAAACCGAAAAGGTTATTTCGATCCCTTCTGCTATTCTACATATTATTGTGCACTTATTTTACAAAATCGACCCGATCGTATTGTCCGACGGAAAAATATGTGCTATTTATTCGATTCACGTTTCGGAAGACTTTATGAAATTACGAGTAAAAAACTTTTCAAAAAACATTTTACATAATATGAAAACTAAAAACAAAAAATGCCGACTTTTGAAAAAAAGAAAAAAAAACTGTATGTATATTATACACTGTACACACTTATAAGATAAAGAGTTGTAACGATAAAGATTTCCGCGCGGCGGCGAGGGAAACAAAGTTCTCTTGTTATATAATAATAATATAAACTAATCCTTCGTTATGAGAAGTTTGGATTTTACTTATGCAGAATAAAATGAATTAATGATTACATTCTATATAACTATTCCGTGCGCGTTACGAAACTTATAATATAAACCAATGCATATTATAATAATATACAAGAAGCGAAAAATACTTTTCCATAAACTAAACAACAACGAAATCGGTTAGGTTTATTATTTTTCACTGTTAGTTAATTAAATGATAATTTAATTAACCAGTTTAATGATTGATAATAAAATAAATCGATTTAATTAAATATTAAATTGATAGTTAATTAAATAACAAAATAGACGCAATTAAATGGATTGAATAATTAGATATTATTATAATATAACCACCTTATTCACCAACCTATAAACGTTATATCCCGGTCCTCATTCAGTTATTTATTTTTTAAGTATTTATCTATTTTTATCACTATTATCCCCAATTAACTCACAGTTTACAATTTTCATAGTTTATTTTCTTTGTTTTAATGTGGAAATAACGCCATACGAATATATACGTATACTGTTAGTTAATAACTTAATTATTTACAATTTTAATATTTTTTTATACCAGAATAATATTAATGACAAATACATAATTATGTAAGTAGAACAATCACTACAGTCGTTATTTCACACAATGAGTACGTATTTTTTATTTCTGCACTTTCGAAAAAATAATTTGATTAATAAAACACTAGTATTCATTTTAACGGATTTTCAACAATAGCAAATCACTTTTATAACAATTTTCATTATTTCGTCAAAACTGTAAGTGAATGATGCCAAAATCCTGGGATAACTTTTTACAAACGACTTCTTTTATTCTAAATTTAGATTTTATTATAAAGAATAAAACACATTTTATATGACCAAAAAAAAATGTTTTCTTTTACTGATGGTTGATTGGAGGAGAGGGTGAAAAAATGTTAAGTACGAAATTTTATATAAATAATAGGTACCAGAATAATAGGATGTTACCAGACATAAAGTACAATTAAATATAAATAAATTATATTAATTTTAAATTTGTAAAATTTTAAACAGTTCGAAACGGAGTCAGTGGCGCGTAGCGTGTAATTTGGCCACCCGGGGCGGAGATCAGATTTACCGCCCTCCTCTCTTTTTAACGAAACATTTACTTTTTTTTTTTTTGCTTTTTTACTCTGTGCTTCAATTTTTTCAAAGACCTTACCTATTTTTTGCTTTTATAATGATGTTTATTTATTTTTTCTCTCTTTCTGAAAACACTTTTTCGTATAGAAATACTTGTCCAAAAGTTTCGATCAGTATCTTTATAGATCCCGAAACACACCCATGTGGTACTCTAGAGAGATAATTTTTCCGATTTCCAAATACTTTTTCAAAAAAACGTGGAAAATCTGTCGAAAAATTGGCAAAATGTGCAATTACCAGAATTTTTGTAAAATTGAAAATTGTTTTTTAACATAAATTCAAAAATAATGTAGCTAGAAACTCGAAACTTTCGCCAATTACTAAAAATGGTTCTTTAAAATTCAACACATCCGTAAAAATCATCAAGAGTATCCCACCCGAGGTGTGAAGAACACCCGACAAGCGAAATATCCGATTTTTTCTTTTTTTTTTTTTTTTTTGCTCGCTGCTTTCTAAATTAGCACTAAATGCCGCCCGGAGCGGACCGCCCCTCCCGCACCCCTCACGCTACGCCACTGAACGGAGTTGATCCTCCACTCTTTCCTCTTTTATACACACGTCCCAAAAAAAAAAAAAAACGGGGAACATTTTCAGGTTTCACTCCTATCCTGTTCCTGAACGTATCGACAAAAAGGTTTGAGAGCGTACGACAATGATTTGTGACGACTCTGTCGTTAACGTTTGCACACGCGCAGCTATGATAATAAATTATGTACGATTTATTCTGAATTCACATAATATATAACTATAACGCGCCCTTGCTGACAATAGCACACACACTATTTATCACAGTCGTCGTACGAGGACAATATGAAATAAACGTTTGGGGGTTGATAATTACCTATTTCCGATCGGTCAACAGGTTTTTCGTCGGCACTGAAAGAGAAAAAACAAAAAAAAAACGACGATCAATGAAAAAATAGTTTATTTTTAAAACCATATAACAGGGGTGGCCAACATCACAAGGCCGGATTAGTGCTCATTGGGCCCCGGGGCGGAAATTTCATATGGGCCCTTTCGACAAAAAATTTTTCTTTGAAAATCCTCACGCTTCGCTAGCAAAAAATAAAAATTTTTCTAACTAATTTACGAATTTTACTTAAAAATAATTATTATCAATGTACTATATATTTTATACGTCTATATTTGTAGTACAATAAAAGTCAAGACTGCCAAATTAGGTAATATAAATAATAATGCATAAAGTTTAGTGATAAGTTTTAAATTTATTAACATGCCAACAAAAAAAAAAAAAAGGTAATATATTATTATAAAACAAAAACTATTTTATTATATACATTTTTTTTTCTTGCTTTACTCGAAGCCATCTCCCTTGTAAATTATTGTATTATTAAAATATAAAATGTGATTCAGTCTAAAACTGTATGGGCCCTTATCACTTTGATACTTGGATTGGCCCCGGGGCTGCAGCCACGGCTAGACTCCCCCTCCTTAATCCGGCTATGAATATGTTCACACGAGCCGCACGGATAAATTAAAATATTATATCAAGAGCCAAAAAAAAAAAAAAAAAAAAAAACTCTTTTAAATTAATTTTCAGTGTATGTTATTGAAAACAGAAATAAAATGATAAAATAAAAGATATAAAAAAATATCATCTCAACAATAATATAATATGTTTAACTTTATACTGAAACAGTTATTATTTGTACAATTTCAATATAAATTCAAACTTTATACACTTAAATTCAAAATCCAAAAATTGTGATGAATAAAAAGAAAAGTTATACATATTATTAAATAAGATTATTATTGTTTTCGAAAATAGAATGAGAGCCACGACGACAAGAGCCGCATGCGGCTCGTTAGCCACAATTCGGCCATCCCTGCCATATTGTAACGAAAGAAAAGAAGTTATTATTTAAATTCCACACACGTGATTCGATCGTAATATTCTCTGAACACATACATAACGGTATAGCCGTCCGCGTAACTCCATTTGGGTAGAATACGATCACGATCGCTCTTGGACTTTAAAAAATTCAAAACTTTACTTCTCAACCATTCGTATCGCACGTCCGTCGTGTCGGCCATGCTCCAAACCTTTTTTATGGTTTTGCTGAGATACAGTTCGTGTTTCAAATGTTCGTTTTGTTTCTGAAATCGAACAATCTATATGGCAGTTCATTTTTTTTTTTTTTCAGGAAATATTGATTCCCCTGAAAAAAAAAAAATCTCTACAAACGAAATAACTCTATCGACTATCGCTCTTAACTATATTATGATTTTCTTCGGTTACTTTTTACCCCTGTGAAAGCATTTCCTACGTAAAATATACTATTTTCTAACAAAAAAGTTTCTAAGTGTTTGAAAACTGTATAGATTCTAGATAAATGTATCTAGGTAAATAGTAATAATCTTATCTAGATAAATACTGTCTAAACCAGAGGCGAATTTACGTATAGGCAACCGAGGCACGTGCCTAGGGCGCAACATTATTTGGGGGCGCTGGAAATTTTTAATATTTCATATATTACATTATAATATAATTGTAAGAATAATATAAAGAAAAATAAGAATTTTATGTTTTATAAATTAGGTATTTATATGATTGATAATGATAAATCAATATATTTCAGATAATATTAACAAACACACATAGAATTCTCTTTTTGACACATCTATGTGCACTCTGTTCATTTTATACAATCTCTCTTATTATATTCTCTATGTAAAAC
>JAIPRM010007529.1:0-17088 GCA_025469315.1 Stegophylla sp. TES_Ste_2020 | reverse complement strand
TTCCTTCGTTTAGAATCGTTTTACTGAAGAAATGATTTATCGTTTCTTTAAAATTTAATACGCCCGTCAAGAGAATACCACCCGTCGTGCGAAGTACACCCATCGTGCGAAGTATGTCCGCTTTTTTACAATATTGATGTTCAAAAAAATATCGTAGATCCTTGTGACTGTGCTGATGACAAAATTGTTAAAATTAATAAATAAAAGTAAAATAAATAAAATTAGGAGATAAGACTTTACGAAAATTTTCCCATGCCCAAAACTACTTTTTTCTTAAAAACCTGGTGTGAAGAATGGCGTTTTAAATTGAGTAAATCCATGTTTATCCACTAATTTCTCCCTTAGTCGAGGAATATGTTCGACATATTTTCTCAACTCCATCCTTTATCTTATATGTTCAATGTTTGGCTTCCTTGATATCATAATTGACCATTGATTTGATTACTTTACAATTTGTAAAATAGGTTTATTTATTAATTGGCTTTGTCTTCTTTGCCTGCTGTTAACTCCTAAAATTAAGGAACTCAACAAAGCTTTTGTTTTTCAAACTGCTGTTAAAACTTATGACCCATTTTGATACATAGCTTTTAGGTCTTATATCAGCTTAAATCTCCATTACTTAATCTTTTTCTCGTGTCCGTCTTCATATTCCTTCCGTCTTACAGTAAACAGCATTGCGTGTTGCTTTGTCTGAGATGTTAATTGTCATCATAAAATCTTCTAGCATTTAATCGATAATAGTGGATCCAATACTAATTGAATAGTCCAATACTAATCATATTCAATGATTCAAATTCAATACCTTACAATTTCTAAAGCTCAAGTTTATAATTTGAATATACTATTTATACAGTTTGTTAAATGTTTTGTTAATATTTTATTATTAGTAATGCATATAAATATTTATTAAAATAATCAGTCAGTTAAAATATATTTTTCATATGTGCTTAGAACAGGGGGTCTAAAATACAGGAACTCCTCACTGTTGATAATGTGCTTGTGAAATTAGTTTTTTTTTTATCAAATTTTAGATTCTAGTGGTACGAAAAAGTTGGTGTGTTTGAAATGATGTTGTTTGTTTTTTTTCTGCAAGTTTTCTTATAGAAAAACTTATTCAAAAGTATCAATCGGCAAATTTATAATATGCTTTTTTAAATATAATATGCTAAATTTATAATAAACTTTTTTTTGATAAACAATTTTTTTTCTAGTTCTCATTCAATTGTGGGATATAAAATTTGTTGAGTAAAACTTACATTTTTGTAATAATACAATATCATTATTATAATAATTATAAGTTTTTAAAATTTTTCGTTTTATTGAAGAAATTATTTATTGTTATGCTGTAGTAATTGTTTTCAAAAAAAAAAAAAAAAGTTAAAAATTATTAACAGAATAAAAGTTATTGCATTTGTCAAATTGTATTGGGACACCTTGTGTATATATATTCTGTTTTATATTATATTCATTAGTGGATCACATTATATTAGTCTCACATATTTCAATTATAAAAATAAAAGCACTTAAATCAAAATAAAATTTCTGTAATATATACATTAAAAAAATGCAAATTTCTTATTAGAGTTGTATTTATTAATTAATGTTATTTTTTAATACTAAATAGTTAATTTTATGAAATTGAATTGATTTGAATATTACATTTCTTTTGTATTTTTATTAATTCAGGTTCATAATAAATATACAAGTGAAGATTTTGATGAAGATTTAAGAGCCGTATTGAGAAGGTCTGGATGTAAAAACGAGAAAATAACATTCATACTTGATGAATCAAATGTATTAGAATCAGGTTTTCTAGAACGTATGAACACTTTGTTGGCCAATGGAGAAGTTCCTGGTTTATTTGAAGGTATTAAGTTTATATATTTATATTTATATTTGTTATTTATTTTATAATGTTTTAATGTTTATTTAGGAGATGAATATACTACATTAATGACTCAGTGTAAAGAAGGAAGTCAAAGAGAAGGTCTAATGCTAGATTCAAATGAAGAGCTTTATAAATGGTTTACTGGTCAAGTAATGAGAAATTTGCATGTTGTTTTCACAATGAATCCTAGTTCAGAAGGATTAAAAGACAGAGCTGCTACATCTCCTGCTCTCTTTAACAGATGTGTGCTTAATTGGTTTGGAGATTGGTCTGATACAGCATTATTCCAAGTAAATTAAAAAATAAAATCTCATATCAGTTATAACTGAAATATTTAATTATGTTAATTTGTGTGTATAGGTCGGCCAAGAATTTACGCGATCTGTTGACCTTGATGGGCCACCAATGTGGAAAGCTCCTGATTTCTTCCCATCTGCTTGTTCTTTAGTGCCTAGTATCCCTGATTACCGTACTGCTGTTGTTAATGCTTTTGTTTATGTTCATCAAACATTACATAAAGCAAACAGTCGGTTGATAAAAAGAGGATCGCGAACTATGGCAATTACCCCAAGACATTATTTGGACTTCATAAATCATTTTGTAAAATTACATAAAGAAAAAAGAGCCGAACTAGAAGAACAACAACTCCATTTAAATGTGGGTCTGTCGAAAATAGCTGAAACTGTTGAGCAAGTAGAGGAGATGCAAAAATCATTAGCAGTGAAGTCAATAGAACTAAATGCTAAAAATGAGGCGGCTAATGCAAAATTACAGCAAATGTTTAAAGAACAGCATGAAGCTGAAAAGCGTAAAGTTCAATCACAAGAAATACAAGCGCAGATTAAAGCACAACAAGTTTTGATATCAGAAAAGCGAAAAGATGTCATGGCTGATCTTGCACATGTTGAACCTGCGGTCATAGATGCTCAGCAAGGTAATCATTGAAAAATATATTCTTTATCATTTTATAATTTCATGGTATATTTTTTTAATAGCTGTAAAGGAAATTAAGAAACAACAATTAGTTGAGGTAAGATCAATGGCTAATCCTCCTGCTGTTGTTAAATTAGCATTGGAATCTATTTGTTTATTGCTTGGTGAAAATGCATCCGATTGGAAAGCAATTAGAGCTGTTGTTATGAGGGAAAACTTCATCAATTCAATTGTCAGCAATTTTAGTACTGAAAACATCTCGTAAGTGACCAAGTATTAAAATTAAGAAATATTATTGTAATAAAAAAATTTTTACAGTGATGATGTACGTGAAAAAATGCATAGTAGATATTTGAATAATCCAGATTACACATTTGAAAAAGTTAACCGTGCTAGTATGGCATGTGGTCCTATGGTTAAATGGGCTATAGCACAGGTATTGTTTTAATTCATTTTTGTATTTGTTTTTAATACTTATGTTTTTATTTTTTGTAAAATTATCTACTATTAACCTATAATTTATTTTTATAGGTAAGTTATGCTGATGTATTGAAAAAAGTAGAACCATTAAGAGATGAATTGAAATCTCTTGAAAACCAAGCATCAGAAAACAAAGTTAAAAATGAAGAAACTACAGCATTAATTGCACAATTAGAACAAACTATTACTGAATATCAAGAAGAATATGCACAACTCATTTCACAAGCTCAAGCAATTAAATCTGATTTGGAAAATGTCCAGAGCAAAGTATACTTTTTAATTTATTATTATTATTTTTAATGTAAACAAATAATTTAAATGTTTTTATTTTTAGGTTGATCGATCAATTGCTCTTTTGAAATCTTTAGTGATTGAAAGAGAAAGATGGGAAAATACAAGAGATACATTTAGATCTCAGATGGCTACTATTATTGGTGATGTTTTATTATCATCAGCATATTTAGCGTATGCTGGATACTTTGATCAACATGTAGGTGTTTTGTTATATTTTATTTTATTCCATGTTTATTTGATTTATATTTTATATATTTTTGCAGTATCGCCAAAATTTGTTTACCACTTGGTGTCAGCATTTATATTTAGCTGGAATACAGTATAGATCTGATATAGCGTTGACTGAATATTTGTCAAATCCAGACGAAAGGCTGCGTTGGCATGCTAATTCATTACCCACCGATGATTTGTGTACAGAAAATGCTATAATGTTGAAGGTAAATATTGCATTTCCTCATTATTATTGTTTTTGATTTTAACAGGGCTTGCAACCAAAATAATTTTTTAAATTTTTGATAACTTTTCGTTTCGAATATCGTTATTTATTTTTTCCATTTTTAATTTTAGTTCAAATACCAGTGTTCATTTTTTTCGATTTTGGTTTCGAATACCAATATTAATTTTTTATTCAATTATTGATTCTGAGCAGTGTGAAGAAGCTTAGGAATTTACAATGATATTTATTTTTCCTTTCTACAAACACTTACATATAGAATTACTTATCCAAAAGCTTTGATCTGCCTTTTCAAATCTAAAATCTCAAGTCGAATCAAAATTCAGCTTTATATGGTACTTCATACTTAGAATTTTTAGAAATTTACATTATTTCAATGACATTTGTCGCTTTGATTGTTGGTCATAGTAATGTGGTAACCATGGCAATATGGCAACCATAGGAACAAGCTAACCATGGTGATATGGTAACCATGGAGTGTACAAAATTATTGTTTCATAGTTATTGTATTATAAATAAACCTCTGCTCCGAATCATTTTTTTGAAACTACCTTTTTTTGATTTTGGTTTCTATAGGTTTTTGATAAATGTTGAATTATAGTTTCAAGCCCTGGTATGTACAGTTTTTCAATTTATAATGGTGTGTGGGGGTTAATGGAGACACTCTCCTAGAGATAATTTTTTGATGATGCAAAGGAAGGTATTGAATATTGATATACTTTTCTGTCATATATCTCAATTTGAATTATAACATAGGTGAGAAATAATTAGAAAATCAATTCCATTTGCCAACTTTTATAATTTTCAAACAAATACTAGTATAATAATAATATTTGCAATCATCATCATATCACAGTACTGAAACATGATATAAATTCCTTAAACTACTTAAGGAAATGAAAATCCAGTTATATGTTACAGTTGAAGTCTGAAATGTGGCTAATGTGCTCATTAACTATATTACTTTGATTAAGAAAATAAAATAAATTTAAATTCATAATTTCATAATATGTGTTTGATGTTATGAATTTATGTGGCATTGAGCTTTGCTCTGTTCTACAGCAATGTTCACTTTGCGAAACTCTACTCGCTTACTATATAAGCTCGCGTCACTATTACGCTCCACATAATTTTCTAAAACTATTCTCGAATTGTTGTGCAACCAAAAGGACATTTTGGTTCGCTAATAATTTAGTACGGAAAACCACCTTAAATAATAGCCAGTTAATGAACAAAATGTGTGATTTTAAATTTAAATTTTTTACTTTATCTAAGTAGTATAGTTAATGTGCACATTATCCAGATGAGCAAATTAGCCAATTTTAGACTTAAGCTGTGACAATTACTATTGTTACTTGAAGATAGTGGAAAATGTTGCACAAAACATATGTAACTTACAAAAGTTAAATCACTTGGCACTTGTGTGTATTATATTAATCTATTTTCGTAATAGCACAATTCATTAAATTATTCAAAAACAATTTATACCATTGTTATTATTAGAGATTATATACTATTTATATACAGTCTCTAGTTGTGTATACAAAAATAATAAGAATGACATTCAATTTGAAAATACTAAATTATTATTTGATAAAAATATGTTTCCAATTTTATTTCAATTTTGGATACTGCTTTATTTTGTTTTGTTTTTTTCATTTTTGAATATTGTTATATATTTTCTGATTTTAGTATCGTATATAACGGTATTCATTTTTTTCATTTTCCATATTCATTTTTGGTTTTTAACTATATTTACTGGTATTGAATATCAGTTTGTAGTACTTTGTTTTAGTATTATTTGCTATTTATTTTTGTGTATATTATTCTATGTTTTATATTGTACTTTTTATTATCATTATTGTAAGGACAGCATTTATATCATTTACTTAATAATACTTAGTACTTAATGTATGTATGTTGAGTTTGTCCCATTTTTAAATAAAATATTTTATTTTTAAAATCCAGAGATACAATAGATACCCACTAATAATTGATCCATCGGGACAAGCAACTGAGTTCATTCTTAAGGAGTATGCTGATGCTAAAATTACAAAAACAAGTTTCTTGGATGATTCCTTTAGAAAGAACCTTGAATCTGCTTTACGTTTTGGAAATCCATTGCTTGTTCAAGTAAGTTTTTTGTTGTATTTTTATTTTTCATTAATATTGATAAATTGTAGCTAATTATTGTAAAATTGTGTTGTTTAACTGTAGTTTAATTTTTTTAAATAATCTCTATGTAATTGGGATTGTTGGGAATATTTTTAAAGTTATGCTACAGAAATTTCAAACATAATTTTCATATTATTTGTGTATTTGATCTAAATCTAATTATTTCAGGATGTTGAAAACTATGATCCAATTTTAAATCCTGTATTAAACCGAGAACTTCGTCGTACTGGAGGTCGTGTTTTAATAACTTTGGGAGACCAGGATATTGATTTGTCACCTAAATTTGTGATTTTCTTATCTACCCGTGACCCAACAGTAGAATTTTCACCAGATATATGTTCTAGAGTAATGTTTGTCAACTTTACAGTTACTAGATCTTCATTACAGAGTCAATGTTTAGATCGTGTATTGAAGGCTGAAAGGCCTGATATTGATACTAAGCGATCTGACTTACTCAAACTACAGGGTATGTATGTTTGTTAATGACATTGTATTAGAAGACAGAGGTCTTCAACAATATTGATATCGATATTTAATGAAAATATCGCAAAATTTTTTTCGATATTGTCAAGTGTTCGTTTCCTTTCCTTTTCCATGATTTTTAATTGTAGTTTTTTTTAAAATAGAATGGCTAAACCATAAATTACATTGTTGTTATTCTTAAAATTACTTTTTATCAGTTTTTGAAAAATCCTAGCACTTATCAGTTAAAATTCCTATACTAAAACATTGATGTTATCACCAAAATTTAAAGATATCAATATTGAAAAAAATACCATTAAAGATCTCTATATTGTATTTTATAGTACAATTTTAAATATATACACGATAATTATATAATTATGCACTTGCATTGTTTTAGGTGAATTCCATTTGCGTTTGAGGCAGTTAGAAAAATCATTATTACAAGCATTGAATGAAGCTAAAGGTAAAATACTGGATAATGATTCTGTAATAACAACATTAGAGAGACTTAAACAAGAAGCTGCAGATATCAGTAAAAAAGTGGAAGAAACTGATAAAGTTATTGCTGAGATTGAAACCGTTTCACAGCAGTATAAGCCTCTAGCACAGGCTTGTAGTAATATGTACTTTACCATGGACAGTTTAAATCAAGTCCACTTCCTTTATCAGTATTCATTAAAATTCTTTTTGGACATCTTCAGTTCAGTATTATTGTCCAATCCTAGGTTGGCATCTGTTACTGATCATACTGCTAGATTAGATATTGTCACCAAGGATTTATTCACTGTAAGAACGACAAATAAATTCTTTGGTATGATAATTTAAAACAAGGAATCATTAATTTCTAGGTATGTTATGAAAGAGTTGCCCGAGGAATGTTGCATAATGATAGACTGACATTGGCAATACTGTTGTGCCGAATCAGTTTGAAAGGGTCGCTAGTTGGTAATATGTTAGATTCAGAATTTCAATTTTTCCTTCGTGGGAAAGAAGGAGTTTTGAGTTCCAATAACTCATCAGGACAGGGATCTCTTAGTAGTTTGAACCAAGAGCAAATTGAAGCTATGATAAGGTTATCACATCGAATATCAGCGTTTAAAAATCTATCTGAAAGAGTAGAGGAAATGCCTGAGTTTGGACCATGGCTTGCACAGAATACACCAGAACAGTGTGTGCCAAAATTATGGGACGAGCAAACTCCATTTAGTCCTGTGGCTACAGCCATGTATCAACTTCTTGCTATTCAAGTATATAATACATAACCAGAAGTTAATTTAAGTTGAGGTGAAGTTGTGATAACATTTTTTATTGTTATACTAGGCATTTAGACCAGATAGAGTTGTAGCTTCAGCTAATATTTTTGTTGAAGCTACTCTAGGTACCCAATTAACTTCTTCAGCAGAACGTGAACCTGACTTGGCTACAATAGTTTTGAATGAATTGGATTGCAGTGTTCCAGCACTTTTGTGTTCTGCTCCAGGATATGATGCTTCTGGCCGTGTTGATGATCTCGCTACACAACATAACCAACTGTTGTCATCTGTAGCAATTGGGTCTGCTGAAGGTTTCCGTCAAGCTACTGATGCTATAAATTCTGCTGTTCGTCTTGGACGGTATGTAGAACACTATTTGTAGTACACTTATTTGTATTTTATTCCTTTTATACTTCTGTGTTAGTTCTGTGCAGTTTAGGTTATGCTTAACAGAGTATTTATTGGTTATCACTGTTTAACACTGTATTATATGAATATATTTTGTAGTATTAAATATTAATAATGGGCTATACAAATTGAAACTTGCTGTGTTCACTCACATTTTACAAACAATAGCTCTAAAACAAATTGGTAGAAATTATTATTTTTTGAGTTATGACAATTTTTATTTTCTCTGTGACTGATGTAGTAGTCATAATTATATATATAGTCATAATAACCCATAACTGATAGTATACTTTCTGATTGTGGTTTAGTTCTTTTAAATTTAAATAAAACAATTTTTCTTTCATATTTTATAATTTATTTCATATATTCTATTCTTGGCTTTCTTTATTTTCTTTGATACATTATGGGTGTTTTAGTGTATTTGCCTTATTATCTTGTTATTTTCTGTTATTATCATTCCAGTTTTATTACTCCTAGTTATTATACTAAGAATTATGTGGTATACCTAACTACAGAACTGCATAATACCTTTTATATTAGTGATGTATGAATAATAAATATAATTATGATGTTAATTATAAAAATGGTATTTTATAATATTAGATGGGTTCTGTTGAAAAATGTTCATTTGGCTCCTCAGTGGCTAGTACAGCTAGAAAAGAAATTACATAGTCTTCAACCACATACCAATTTCAGACTATTTTTAACTATGGAAATAAATTCTGGTGTACCTGTGAATTTGTTGAGAGCAGGGCGTATATTTGTGTTTGAACCACCACCCGGTGTAAAAGCTAATTTATTACGTACATTCAATACTGTGAGTTGTCAAACAATTACAATATTCATAAAACAAAATATTTGATACAATGTGATTTTAGATACCGGCATCACGTATGATGAAAGTACCTAATGAAAGAGCCAGGTTATACTTTTTACTAGCATGGTTCCATGCTATTGTACAAGAGCGTTTACGTTACACTCCTCTTGGTTGGGCCAAACATTATGAATTTAATGAATCTGATCTTAGAGTTGCTTGTGATACCCTAGATACATGGATTGAAACAAGAGCAAAAGTTTGTGTTTATTAAAAATAATTTGTTCTGATTGTTCATTTTGAAATTAATTAATACTTAATATTTAGGGCCGTACAAATTTACCACCTGAAAAGATTCCATGGGATGCAATAGTTACATTATTATCGCAATGTATTTATGGTGGTAAAATTGACAATGATTATGATCAACGATTATTGACATCATTTTTAAGCAAGTTGTTCACAGCACGCAGTTTTGAAACAGGATTTTCATTAGTGGCCAATGTAGATGGAGTTGGAGGAGATGAAAATAGGTATATAAATGAATATTCATTTTGTTATTTAGTTTTGTTAGCTTCATTAAGTAACTCAATTTTAGAAATATTACTATGCCAAATGGATCCAGGCGAGATCACTTTTTACATTGGATAGAAAATTTGTCTGGTAGACAATCGCCATCATGGTTAGGACTGCCAAATAATGCTGAAAAAGTACTTTTGACAACTAGAGGTATGTTCATAACTTGAGAAGTTATATATTTGAATTAATTAATTATAACTGAATAATAGGTACTGATTTGGTGAGCAAATTATTGAAAATGCAACAACTTGAGGATGAAGACGAACTTGCTTATGTTACTGATCAACAAGTTGTTAAAGATGGTGGACCTGATTCTAGTATTGGACTCCCAACATCTGACAGTCGCCCAGCTTGGATGAGAACATTGCATAATTCAGCCACTACTTGGTTACAACTTTTACCTCAATCACTACAAACATTGAAACGTACAGTTGAGAACATTAAAGATCCACTTTATCGATATTTTGAACGCGAAGTAAACTTTGGTTCAAAATTACTTCAGGAAGTTATTCATGATTTAAATGAAGTAGTAGCAATATGTCAAGTATGTTTAACATTGAATAACAAAAGATGATTCTTCATTTTTTTTTTTATCTATTATTATTTTTATTATTTTCAGGGAGAAAAAAAACAAACCAATTACCATAGAAGTTTATTCAGTGATTTGGTCAAAGGAAAATTGCCCGTTGGTTGGCGTCGATATACAGTACCCAGTGGCTGTACAGTCATCCAATGGATATCTGATTTTAGTCAACGTGTAAAACAGCTACAGCAAGTATCTCAACTTGTTTCTCAACGAGGTGCCAATCAAATTAAAGTATGTTATTGACATAATAAATGAATATTGTATATGTGTATGTTTTTTACTATTGTTTTAACAAATGTTTATTTATAGTCATTCCCAGTATGGCTTGGGGGCCTTTTAAATCCAGAGGCATATATTACTGCTACAAGACAGTGTATTGCACAAGCCAATTCTTGGTCTTTAGAAGAATTAATATTAGATGTTACTATTACTGATGCATTAGAATATGATTCAGTGAAACAAGACGAGTGTAGCTTCGGTGTTATTGGTTAGTTTTGTATTTTGAATATAATTTTATTTCATATTTTAACCATATTATGATTTAAGGTTTAAAACTACAGGGTGCACAATGTCGGAACAACCAGTTGTTATTAACTTCATCCATTATGACTGATTTACCTGTTACGTTGTTACGATGGACTCAGTGAGTACATTTTTTGTTACTTTATTTTCTAAATTGCATTTCTTGAACTTTTATTTATTTTTTTAGTGTATCTACGGAAGAACACTTAAGACCTAATAAACTATCTCTTCCGGTTTATTTGAATTCTACTCGTTCTGAATTATTATTTACTGTTGAATTAGATGTAGCTCCAGGACAAGATCATCATACATTTTATGAAAGGGGTGTTGCTTTATTAACATCGGCAGCTTTAAATTAGGTAAATCAATGATTAAAATGCTAATTTATATATTTATATCTGTATATTCTATATATTTATATATTTGTATACATTGATATAGTTATTTATTGTATATCAATAACTTATATTGTGGTCCAAAGCACGGTGCCATTTAATTTATTCTAATATAAATAATATAAAAACAAATAGCTGTGAATGCATATTTATTTAATAATTAAACCTATTTTATTACATATTTAATTTTATATTTTATATTAATAAACCAACTTTTATAATCAATTTAAATGATTATTATTTTATAAGTATGAAGAGATTTGAAATTTCTTTATTAGTTATTATTATTGTCGCTCAGTTTCTATTTGGTTATTATTCCTTTTTATTATTATTACTATTATTATTATTATTATATGAGTAAACTCTGTTATTAGCCGTATAGGTTTAAATTGGATGCAAGTTACTTATGTTAATTTATTTTCTATGTATTTTGATGTGCTGTAAATGTTTTTTATTGCTATTTTTTTAATGTACATACCAAATGTTAAGAGCTTCATATTAAAAATTTTTTTTACTAATATAACAATGCATTTTTAACAATATTTATTATAAATAAATACAAGTATCTTTTGATTATTGATAATATGTTTGGAAATTAAGGTTAAAATTTACCAGATCTAAGTGTCTGTATTATCATTTTACAAAAAGGAATATATTTTTGTAAAGATTATTAAATTAACACTTAATATTATAAAATTCCCATACCAAATGAATTAATTTTGTTCTATGATTTAGGTTCTCCATCAACAGTAGTTTCAGGTTTTTTAAATTATCGTTTATTCCACTATTTATTTATATTTGAGAAATGAAACAAGTTTAGTTGTTTCAGATATCCTTGTTAAGTTGTAAATTCATTATGTATATTTATAGGGTTAGGTTTTTGACCCCCCAAAAAAATCTATAAATTAAAAATTAAATTTTGTGAAATAATCATATTCCGAGTCTTAAATATACTTATTATTTTACTGGAATTTTCTTTCAATTTATTTCGATAAATTTATAAATACAAATAAAAATGTCAGATATAATTCAAACCTTGGGTGTGTTAAATTTTAAAGAAACAATAAGTAATTTCTTCATAAAATGATTTTGAGTGGAGCTTTAGTAACTTTTATTTAAGTTATAAAGATTATTATTATTAATACAATTTTTTTTTTTTTTCAACCGAGTTAGTTTTATATTCCACAATTAATAAAGAACAGAACAAAAAAATATTTATTGAGGAAGAAAAGTGTTAGAAAAAAATTTCAAAATTTTTTTTTTCACATTTTCATAATTTTCTTTCCCTGAAATATTTTTCATATTATCTTCATTTAAATTTTTATCAAGTGTGGATTAAAAAATAAAATAATTTTAAAGCTGTTTTTGTCAAAATTTGAAGAAACTGTTAAGAATTTTGAAAAATGACTTCCTAAAAATATCTAAATGAGCAAAATTGGGATTTAAAAAGCTGCTGGTCAGAACTTTTGAATAAATATTTCTATACCAAAATGTGTACTCATAAAACTCAAAATTAAAAATTAAACTTGATAGTAAAAATACTAGCTTCATTCAGAATCTAAAATGGTTAAATTCTAATCTGACTTGTGACATATTGATTGTGTAATTGACCAGTAGCCAACTCTACTTATTTACCAAAGATACTAACTGCAATTTACAAAATAATGTGCTTGTAAATTAAAAAATAACTATGTACTATAAACAACATTGTTTAATTGCTTTAATTAAAATGAATTTTTAATAATGGCTATATTTATACTAAATAGTTTATACTGATTTATTGGTTTTTTTGGTTTAAATACTTTTTTAGTATTTATTTTTGGTAATAATTATTATTGCATTTTATGCTATTAAAATTTTAAGATTAAATAATTATTCGCCAACACATTTGTTTAGTTTGAAATATTTTGTATTTTTTTAAAAGTTAATTCATCGTATTTGATATGAATTCTACTGACATGATAATTTGTTTTTAAGATAACATTAGTAAACAAGCATATTATTTTTAATTTTAGATATATATATTTCGGGCTAATAGAAGTAGCAATTTCTTTTTTATATTGTAATCAAGTAAAGCACTTATTTATTATGTAGTTTTGATATTCGGTATCCACTGAAAGATGTAACATCTACTCCTTGTTCATATCTAGAATTGAACTTCTTTGGGTTTCCTTCTAAAAATACAGCTACCTGATCTCCGTTTTCAACTTCCAAAAGTATTGTAGCTGATCCACCACCTGGTTCCGTTGCTAAGATCTGTGACCATTGCTTACCGTTGTTAAATCTCTTTTGTAACACCATCCTACATTATGATTTTATTAGTATGGTTGTATAAATTACCATGTAATTATTGTTACCTTGTGTTTCCTTCGGTGGAGCCAGAAAAAGAAAATTGGTAAAGACCAGAACAGCTGCATGTAAATACACCAACTTCACGATCCCATGATACAACAGCTAGACTTACGATATTGCGTTTATACGTTACTAAACCTGTTGAATGGACAGTTCCACTGCCAGTTGATGAAAATGCAATGGGCCCTGTACAGTCAACATTAGTAGGTTTTTCTGGTACCCTGGGTGATAATGGTGAGACGGCTAAGCCGCCTGACCATATTAAAGTACATAACCACAGTACACTTGTCTTATACATGTTGTTGATACAAAATATACTATACTGAATTACACTGTTTTATTGATAATATTTTTGTACAGAAACATAAATATTACTAAACCTAGTCAAGGCCGTTCAGTTAAGTTATGGTTATTATTCAAAGACTATTGGTTTAAATGAAACACTGATATATATATATATATATATATATATATGTATGGTTAATACTGCTGAATCTCATTACAATATTATAATGAATTACGTTTATTGTTTCTCGACCTGGCACTTTGTACATTTAACCCACATTCCATAATGATAGTATGAATTATTGTACATTTATCTAAAAGTTTAATTCAAAAACAAATAAAAGTTTTATACTTCACACTATCACACTCATAAAAACAATTGTGTGGTATCTACCTTACTTAATAAGTGTACACAACTAAAGAATATTTTTATATTTTAAATCAAATAATTTTTTTTAAAAATGTAGTTTTGTATTTTTTAAAATATAATATTGTTGAAGTTGTTCAAGGACAGAGAACAAAAATGTATTGTTATCTTTTGTACCATAATTATTTTGTATATTTTCTTTTAGTTGATTTTGATAACAAAATTTTGAAAAAAAATGCATTGTATAAAAATTAAAAATATATTTTTTAATGCTATTAAAAAATATCGAAAAATCATTTTATAGACAATTGTTGTGACTCTTTTGCTTAAACATGGCTTGCATGTTATACAATAGAAAGAGAAAGAGAGACGAAATTGTGTTCATATTGCATTCTCAAAAGGTAATGTTAACCCTTAGTGAGGGTGTATGGTACCGCTCTGGTTGTTTTTATATTAAATTTGTTTTCATTAGTTTGAAAGCACAATATTAATTGTGTAGTGTCACAGAATTAGTAATAATAGAGTATTATTATTATTTCTATGTTACTATATACCTTTAAGTTCATACTTAATACAACTATGACAACTGATGTCATGTATTAAAATCAGTGGTGCTAATTCGGTATGTGGTCTTCAAGCTTTCTTCCTTTTAAGCTCGGTACAGGCTTATCGGCCAAATGCGTTACGTTAAAAACTTAGTTACCATTCTGTAGTTGTTTGTTTTCAATTCTCATATTTATATTTGATGTTATAATTATACTGTGTAGTTTTAGATTCCAAGTGAAACAAAGCAGTCTGTGTTTTTTCTTATAATTGTATAAAACATTATATTTCATTTTTATGTTATTATGGTGGGGTATCCTTTTAATCATTTTGCAGTCTTATCTCAATCACTACTGCTGGCGACTTTACCATCAAGACAGTCCTTATTTTTTCTCGTTTTATTGAATGAAATTCAGAGCATAAATCAATAAAATAAAAAATAACATTTACTATTTATTTGAAAAATTCAAAATTTGAATTATTCATATTAATAAATGACCCCTGTAGATAAAGATCACAACAATATGAAATACTGAAGTAAACGACACATATAGAACACATACTGAAATATAAACATATATGTAGAGTGTATACTGAATCAGAAAACTGTCTGTATAGCATATACTGTATTATCACTGAATCAGCTATATTGAAAATCAGTCTTTTTATATGGTATGTTACATGGCATGTCACTAATTACATAATTTTTTTGTATACATTTAATATGAGTTTTTATAAATATTTAACATACAGTTATTATTTTTTATTTGAATCATATTTTTCTTCTATACAAATACATATTTGTATAACTAGTAACTATATGTCCATAGGTTAAATATATTATAATAGTTTTGAAATGATTGACATAAAATTTTGTTGAAATCAATTAAATGTCAAATACAAATTAAAAAAAAAAAATTTACCAAGTTAAACTTATGGAGTTATATTTTTTTTCTACAATTTTTGTTGAGAGATAAGTTAGCTTGGAATTTTTAGAATATTTTTAGATTCTGAGTAGAGTGAAGAAGCTTGTGAATTTACAATGATGTTTATTTTTTTCCCTTCTTGTACACTTAAGTGTACAGAATACTAATTCAAGAGCTTTGATCAGCCACTTATTGAATCAAAATTTGGCTCTAGATGGTACACTTTATATAAAAAGCGAAGTGTGTCCGGTTTGTTTTGGTTTTTACAAAAAGAAATGGCCAAAGTTAATTGAACATCTACATGAGGTATCATTGGTGTCCGGATTTGTATGCACTCTTAAAGATTTAAAAAGTATGCATTTATGTACTAAAAAACTTAAATACACACTTAATAAGCTTTTTTTTTAAATAATATGCTGAAACATGCTCTTATGCCTTACCCAAAATATATGCATTTATATACCTATATATTTTTAATTTCTTCGATAAATTGTTATACAACTCAATTATGTGCACTTGATTTTTTGATTATAGACATCATGTAACAACAATTAAAAAACAGAAAATAATTAAAAATAGCCGGACATACTTCACACGATGGGTGGGATTCTTTTGACAGGTGTACTGAATTTTAAAGAAACGATAAATCATTTCTTCAATAAAACGATTCTGAACGAGGGAAGCTGATAATATAAAAAAAAATGTTAGAAATTTTTTTTTTACATTTTCAAAATCTTTCTTATATTATGATTTTCTATCTATATTTAAATTTTAATAAAATTCGGATCAAAAAATTATGGTTTGCGAGTCGTTTTTGTCAAATTTTGGCTAGTTTTAAAAAAAAAAAAAATTGAAGAATTGAGAAATTTAACAATTAACCTCTCTAAAGTACAATCTAGAGGCGAATCCGGTTTCAAAAAGGCCTTGTGGTTCTAAGAAATGTATTTGGGCGGCAGACCAAAGGCTAGACCAGCGGTTCCTAAAGTGTGTTCCTCGGAACCCAGGGGTTCCGTACGACGATTACTAAGGTTCCGCCAGTTAGATTCACAATTCAACCATGATTTTTTCACTAACATTTAACCACTAAACCAATGGACAAATGTAAAACATGTTCCACAGACTTATAAATTCAGCTGACAGATCTTATTAGATTTATAACTCAATTAAAAACATAAACAGTTTCATTGTTCGTCTATTAGAAACTTTAAAATTAAATGCAACTAAGATATTTCTCCATCATAATTGTTTTTTTTTAATACAGGATTTTTACAAAAAAAAAAAAAAATTGTTTATTTCAAACGTAACAATGCAAATGGTTTGACATTAAATTTATTATTACGTTCCCATAACTAGGGCTATGAAATAATAC
>JAIPRM010007528.1:0-17088 GCA_025469315.1 Stegophylla sp. TES_Ste_2020 | reverse complement strand
ATAATATTGATTTAAAAATAAAATATGTAGACGAGTAGGGTATTTATTATTCAGGTCAAACAATTTATAAAGCGGGCCAAATAACTATAATATTGGATTTTAAATACGCAAATGTATACCCTGCGCGATCCAAATGACGCCTCTGATTTTAAAGAAACGATTAATCATTTCTTCAATAAAACGATTCTGAATGGAGATTCAGATAATATATAATTAAAATAGTTAGATAGATATGTTTAACAAATAACTACTGTTATTTAATAATATTGGGTGAGTAGTGTATTTTATATAATTTTTTTTGAGTCGAGTCGAGTTGTAACGTTGACTACTCAAATTATGTGTGTTTGTCAGTTAATTAATGTTTTTATAAAAATTCTAAAAGCAATAATAATCAATTTTCATAACGTTGAATCATCAACTGTCCATTAATTTGTATTTTGGGTATTATTAAGAAAAACATCAGAAATATTTAAATATCTCTCGATTTGCTGTGCAACGTGGAGATACTTTGGTTTGATAATCGTTAATTGTAAATTTATAAATATGCATATCAGTCTAAATCAGGTTCGAAAAAAAAATAATATTATAATTTAAATTGAATAATAACGAATGGGTACTATAAACAAGACAATTTTTCTCAAACGTCAAGTAATCGGCAAACACTATTAGGTATTAATAAAAAATTAATCCGTGTCCATTTCACTATTCGTGTAAATGATCAATTTTGTATATTATGTTACATAATAATAAGGATAATTAATTTAAGTCAAAAAATACATAAGATAAGATAAGCGAAAAAAATTACATGTGTTCGTTATGTAGAAATACATGATAAAATTTGTCCGTAATTTCTTCGATTTATTTTCAGTCAAACTCTTGTAATTTTGTTTAATTATTTGTCCGTAAGAAATTTTATTGCATCAAAATATTCGCAATGAAATTCTCGACCCAGATACCAACTTTCAAAAAAATTGGTCGTTACCAATTTTCTTTTATGTACGCTAAAGTGGTAATTTTAGGTAAAACTAATGAATTTCGTCAAAATTCTAACTTCAAATAGTTTTAAAGAAAAAAGTAGAGTTACGATTTTCGTGATTTTTTCATGTCAATGTCAATTAGACATATTTATGTATATATAGGTGTATGTGTGTGTGTGTGTGTGTGTGTGTGTGTGTGTGAGTGAGATCATATTACATTTTCAAGTATTAATGCCAAGAAATAAAAATTTTATTAAATAAACACTTATAAAAACCAAGAAATTTCCAACAGAATTCCAGTTCACCATAGTGAGTGAGCAACTCTAATAGTACCAATATTAAAATCTGACGGCGTGGTAAGAATATGTGGAAATTTAAAAATCACGCTTAATCCGGTATTAGAAGGGACCAAATACCCTCTCTCAAAAATAGAGTATTTTACGCAAATATAAGTGGTTCAAAATAAAAAAAAATAATATTTTATTTAAATTATTAAAGCTAATAATGGTATATTAATATATAAATAGAGTTGGTATAATTTGATGAGGGAGATATATTTCATATTTAAATTATTTGTAGTCATTAAATTAATGCAAACTGAAAATAATTCAATTCTATTGAAAAAAAAGACGTTGTTTAGAGTTATTTTTTGTATAAATGAATATTATTTTTACACTTGAATTAAAATATTGCACCTTGCACCCTAAAGACTACTCTGACATTTTTGGTAACTAAAAAATTACCATAACAAAAAAAAACCCAAATTTAGGAAAAAAACCCAATGTGACAACACTAGTCACAAGACGAGGGCAGCGCATTATCACGGAGTATAATAGAATGTAAATGTAGTCCGGGCTACTTGTTTTCTTTTTTATTTCCCTAGATAGCACTGGGGTGCAAAAAGGAAAATTACTCCCCGTGCTTCACATCATCTATACCTTTTGGTGTCCATGTTATTGATTCCTGTATATCTTAGTCTTTAGTTTACCTATATCATGGCATTATCTCAATATCAGCCACGTAATATCAGCATTCATTAGTTATTAATTCTAAATGAGTAATGACTCATTTTTCATTTTGAAAATATCATATACTGCATATTTCGATGTTTGATGTACCTACACAAAGCAATAATTTTCGATTGTCTTGCACTACTAGCAAGCGGCAATTCATCGTAGATACTAAATGATGCCACCTATCTATACTTACCTTGTTAGCTAAAATTATTTCGTTATATATGCGTTAAGTGTCTTGTGAATTAATATTCACATTACTTGTTTAAAATGAGTCGTGGAGGAAAATCAAAAAATGCTTACCTCCCTGGAAATTCGGTGGCAGTAGGTTCGAAAATTAGTCCAGTCGAACCATATCCTCAAGAAAAACCTGGTAGCAGTTCGATATTAATAAACTTATTGGAGTCTGGTACAAATGGTAAGTTTATAATAGTTGACTTTGTTGTCTTTTTATTAATACAACCTTTATGATAGTGTGAACTGTGAAGTTGTCATATTATGTCATCTCAGTGCCTTGACTTCTGATTTGCATGATACGAGTCTGAAATTTTTAAAATTTTTAAAAAAGCCTGTGAAGAACTGGAAAATGTAAACAGTGACAAATTATATTTTATCAAACGATGTTATAAAATATTTTATATCATAAACTGTAAAACTTCTATTATTGCTCTTTTTTTTTTTTGTTTATGAAAACTGCATATATAGGTACCTAGTTTATACAAGTTAAAGTTAAAATATATTTTTTACTACTCCGTTGAAAAATATTTAAGTCAGTTTTTCTTTTATTGATCTTTTACAACTTCGGCTACAATGGCCATTAGTCAATTTATTTTATTTTAACATTTTTTTTTTTTTTTTTTTAACTATACATTTTTACATTTTTATATTTTTATTGTTGACAGTTGTAAGTTGTCTGAATATAATAACAGACAACTTATAACTGTCAAAAAGACATGATAAAAAAGCGTGTTATTAGTTCTATAAAAATTAAGTCATTTTTTATTTGGTGCATAAACAAAAGTTTATGTGTAAACTGCGAAGCCTCCTATGTTGGAATATAAGAACTTGTCATACATAATGTTAATATCATTAGTCTTAAAAGTTTATCAGTATATTTATTGGTTTTTTTCGAATTTTTGTCTATAAACTCTTAATAATCAACACGCATTACACTTTTATCCCTTAGGTATCATACTTCCCCAAATATCATTAATATAACACTAACTATAGGCTAATTTTTTATGATCAATACTTGACTTATCAGTCATACAAAAAGGCCTTACTTAGAAAATTATTTATGTTTTGTTAAAAATAAAATCTTTATTCAATTTTGAAATCCAGATTTAATTGAAAATCTTAAAGAATACAATAATATTTATCACAATTTCTAAATTTAACAAGTAAATTGATTTTTATGTACAGGATGACTCTAAGAATACTTATCTTAGGCATCGCTACATTTAACCACTTTTATAATTCACTATATTGTTATTAATATTTTTAACTAAGTATACCTACTTTAATTTTGTGTATTGACCATTTTAAATTGTATGTACATCATATTCATTATTTTGTATCAATAATTTGTATTATCTAGTAAGAATCTTCATAGTATTTAAATATATCATTTAAATATTGACTTGAGTAAAAAATTAATTTAATTACAATTTTCTTCATTTAAAATATAGATAGAAAACGAATTGGATCGCCTCTATCAATTCCTGAAGCTACTAAAAAGCCTAAGCACCAAGCACGCTTTAGTTATAGTTCATTTGCCTGGAAACAGATGAGTATTGATGTTGATTCCATTGATTTTTTAGACTCATTATGTTATTCTATCCAAAATCAAGAAACTTTAAAAGCTGTGAGTATTCAAATATGTAATGAAATAATCTATTTCTAGTAACGTGCAGAATTTGTATTTATTAATACGTATAATGTCTTACTGAAAAATTATACCTACTTAGAAATGTTTTATATATTTTTTAAAAATATATATTTAATTATAGAATATACATTTTTGTAAAAAAAAAAAATTTTAAATATGTAATTTAAGTTACTAAAATAAACTTTTGAATAATTAAATTCCAATAATGCCTAAGAATTTATCACTATGTATACTTTAATATTCATAATCTCTTCTAATTTTCAGGTTGGATTACTTTTTGGAGCATTCAAAGTGATGCATATCCAACGATTAAAACCAGATTTGTTTTGGGGTTTATCAATTGCTGCTCGTCAATATTCTTCTTTGTTTCACAACGAAGAAGTTATAAATGCTCTATGTTCTATTTTGACGTGTCACTCTAATGCTTCAACTATACAACGTCAATATAACATTGTAGCTGCAATTACTTCTGTTAATTTACTAATGGCTTCCCACGATCGATTGGCTTCTTGGCCTGAAGTATTTGTTAAAGTAAAGACTTATTTTAAAATTTCTATTTACCATAATCATTCAGTAACTAATTACTTTATTTTCAGGTTTTTATAGAAGACTCTATGGGAGAACGTTTATGGGTAGACAACGAAGAATGTCGATATTTCATTGATAACATAAAAGTTAGTCTTAATACCCGTCCATCACCTTGCATTCCATTGGATTTTTCGGATACAACGAGTACAGCAGAAATTACTTTAACATTACCAGAACCTAATGAAGTATCTGTTGTACCAAGATATGTGACAAATCAAACAGTAATTGAAAATTTCATTTTGGATATTGCAAAAGAATATTTAGTACGAAGGCAATCTACTGAAGGAATTTCCAGGAATTTACTAAAATTATTAACCGCTGCTGCTGGAATTTTAGAAGTTAGTTTTATGTTAATACAAATATACATTTATTCTTATTTTGTTATTTAATGGGTGGTGCCGAAAAGTATGTGTTGCATAGCATTGGGAACAGTTATAAAACAAAAACAATAATAATAATAATAATAATAATTTAAATGTATAACTTATTGTAATTATTTTGTTAATATTAAACATTTTCATTTTAGATTCGCATCATGGTTGCTGGAAATTTGGAAGTCTGGTTGCAAAATGCGAAACTAGTACGACCAGCTCAAGAGTTATTCTTAGCTGTTTGTGTTAATTGTACTTCACACTCCCAAAGAGACTTTGATGTTATTTCTACTATTGTTAAAATGCGATTAAAACCAAAATGTATGGGTAATTTTTATGTGTCATGGATCAAGTAAGTGTATTTTAATTGTTTTATATATACATACAATAGTAATCAAGTAATCAACTCCTATATCCCAAAAAATCAGACAGGGTGTTATTTTTTTTTTAGATTAAGCTTAGTCAAATAAAGAGAAAAAAGACACTCAAATAATAAACTATATAATTTGAATTTTAAACTATTACAATATGTATATCAAACAGTATTAAGAGAGGAATTGACCAGCAAAAAAAAAAAAAAATTATGTACATGCTACCAATGTAGTAAATTCAAATTGTACATTAAATTTATTTTGTTGAAGGGTTAAATCACCATATCCAGGCCTTGACAAACCCTATAGGCTAATAAGGCTGTAATCTAGGGTGCTAATGTTAAATGAGGATCACCATAAAATTGAATTTGAGAATACGAGTAGTAATATTTTTAATTGCTACAAATATTTTACTATTATGTAATAGAAAAAAGAACATATGACAAAATCATTGAGTACCTTTTTTTTTTTTTGCTCGGTGCTTCAATTTTCAATGATTTTATTTAAAGTTTCTCGTTTCTTAATTAAAAAAAAAAAAATTTTATCCTCTTTGCTTTTCAAATTAGCATTAAAAGGAAACAAACTTTTTTTACAACCCTCTTAAAAAGTACCATCCACCAAAAGTGCTGTCTGCGGCGGACCGTACTCCCCATGTTCACGGCACTAGATGAAACATAACTATCATCTACATTATCTGCGTGAGAATCAATCAATCCACAACAACTCACTATAATAATAACCAGAGTTTAGGTATAATAGCTCTCACAATCATCAAAATATGTATTTAAAAACTTCATAATAATCACATAAATAAATACTTTTAAACATAAAAGAAAGTAAAAACAAGCAATTTACAACATTTTTATCCCCTCCTTTAAAAAATAAAAACGATAACGTTTTTATTTTTTCTGGGTTTATGTAGAAAAAAAAATTTTTACAAATAATATTTTTAACTTTTCCAATAGGCATGGGTAGTGTTCTCATTACCTAAATAATGTATATATTATTCAATTTTCGTATTTTACCGTTAACATATATTTTTCTTAGTTCGTTATTATTCCTCAAAGTTTATAAATAACAAACTTTGAGATATAGGTACTATTATTTTACTAACCTATATTTTATTAAAATTTGGGATCAAAACATAGACGTATTGTATAATTTATGTATTAAACAGCAAAATTAATTTTTACTTTTCAGGGAGCTGATTACAGCAAATTCAAACAATTTACCTGTTATACTGAAAAATGTAGTTTATAATGAAATGTCTATATCACGTAATACTAGTAATATAGCAATTTTTCAAGTTCTTTTTAAAGCCAAACCAGATCAAAGTGCCCTACTTTTAGCTGAAATTTTTCTGGTTGAATTTATTTCTATAATTTTAAAGTTTATTTAAAGCTAATTATTAAATTTATGTTCAGGAATTATTAATACTACGAGATGATTATTTGAGACCATTACGTGGACTTCTACGAGAAATTTCACATGAAGTTCGTTCTGATTTTAACTTTTTGACCTTTTGTCAAGGGCTTATGGGTGCTAAAGAACCATCTCTTCAAACATCTGAAGTAAAAGATAGAGCATTTGCTAGAATTGTAGATCTTTTGACTTCGTGTATATTTCTAACTGTATATCCATTTATGCGTTCAGAGCGAAAAGATACTACTCAGGTATGTATAAAGGAATATATCATTGATAGGGGACTAACACCTCTTATCTCAAAATAAGTAAAATATTCAGGAGAGAGACTAAAATGTGTTTATAAAATCAAGTTTTATTCATAAATAATAATAATAATAATTATCTCTATTATTTTTAATTCATGATAATAGTGATCTTGATTGTAAAATTATATAATGTACATAATATTTCCATTATTTTTATATGTATATAACATTGTAAAAAAATATCATAAAATACATTTTTGTTGAGATCTAAAATATTGGTCCCCTATCAAAAATATGCATTTATATTTTATTTTTGAAATATATGTTATTTTAGTTTGAAAAAATGCAACTTGTGATATCAAATATTCAAAAAAATGGAGTTTTTTGGCTTCAACATAGTGTTTTGGGAACCTATCGGCTTTCATCTACTGATTTTATTCGTGCATTACATAAAGTATGTATTTTTTTTATGACATATTGTGTTATTTATATTATAATATATACTACATTTAGTTTATTTAGTTTTTTTTTAACACAGTTTTATCAAAAAGTCAGAACTACTTGCTAATAATTATTTTATCATGGATATATATTATGTAAGTTTAAAAGTAGAGGTCAATTCAAAATTTGTGTGAACATTTTACCATTGTCTCCACAAAATAAAGAAACATTTAATCCTCTACTGCTCATATTTCCTTGTCCTTTATATTCCCTATTTCATTTAATTTTGGTATTAATTTCCGATGGTACTAAATACATTCATTTGTCATTATTTTTTGGCGGATTGGAGGAAATAGAAAAGTTTTTTGATCAATGCCATCCTTCTATACTTCTTCATTTAACGTATAATAATTTTTTTAAACAACTTTTCTATTAAAAAATATATGAATTATTTACTATAAATATTTGTTATTATAAATATAAAACATTTTCTTTATTCTTTTATTTTTTTCAACTAGATATTACTGATGGAAGTACCTGATCTTTATTTTAAACTAGAAAGTTGGCCTCCAGAACAAGATAGATCTTTATTATTTAGATTTTCTACTGAAGTGCCATTATTTCAAGATACAGTTATGACAATACTTATGATTGGATTGTCAAAAGAACATCCTCTGAGTTCTTCTGATGCCTTGGAGCTTGTAGATCAATTAGTTAAACGGGCTGCTTCTTTACAAATGCATCAGAATTGGAGTGTTATCAGAGGTAATATTAGTTTGATAGACATTTTTGAAATAAAGTGAATAGTATTATGTTTTGTATTTGTTCTTCTTTAGCTGAGAATGGTGAATTGTTTGAAATACTGTTGAAATCCTGTGCATATCATCACCCTGATAAAATTGAATTGCCATTAGGGTATAAACCTCCGCAATTAGCAATATCGAATTTGTACTGGAAAACCTGGCTGATAATGTTAGTATATTGTGCTCATATACCATCAGTTTTTGGAATTCTCGCCTGCAGAAAATATCCAATGTTAAGAATATTTATTGAAATGTGTATCACAAATAATTTCTCATTTCCTACATTTTTGGAAGACCTTCAATTACAATCATTAGAAAAACAAAAAATACTTGAATTTGAATCATATTTAGCAGCAACTTCTACAAAAGTTTCTATTACTGAACAGACAAGTTTACTATTAAGCCAACTTGTAGATATGGATCCTATTGGTCCACCTAGATGTCCTCCTTCTTCAGTTTTAGAACAACTGAGAGTAATGAATGCAAACTTACGTATTGGCCATTTATTATGTCGATCAAGAGACCCAGATTTCCTTTTAGACATCATTCAACGTCACGGTACTTCACAATCAATGCCTTGGTTGACTAATTTAGTAAATTCATCTGAAGGATCACTAAAGTAAATATTTATAATTATTCATTTCAGAATATATATTAGACAAAATAAATTAAAAATGTATTTATTATCATTAGTCATTTGCCAGTTCAGTGTTTATGTGAGTTTTTATTGAGTCCAAGTTGCCGACAACAGGGTAAATTTAACCAGTTATTGAATGATCTGAGAAAGTTATTAATTCATCCAGAAACTGATGCATCCATAAGTTGTGAAGTTTTAGAGTATTTTTTGAGACGTTTAATTTCGCCAACTAGTAAGCAAGATGCTATTTTAGTAAGTAAAAAAAGTTCATAAATGAGAGTAGAGTTGTTTAATCTTATTTGTGTTTTAATTTTAATTATTACTTCTTAAAATTATATTTTTTAATATGACTTTTAAAGGGCTTGAAATTACTTTTAAATGCAGCTGATGATAAAATGATTGATATCAATGAAATAATTGAATCAAAAACTGATGTTTCCTGGTTATTAAAAGGTCTACCAAAACTTCCAAATTTCCCTTCTTTTAAATCTCAAGTAAGTGTTATAATTTATTGTTTAATATAAAGTTCATAGACATTGGGGTATTTTCATTTCTAACAAACTATTTCAATTATTTACTCGTTTAACTAAAAATAATTATTTATTTATATTTAATTTATTTTTAGATTGTTATTGCTTTAAGACAAGCTTGTCAAATAGAAAATGACCCACATTTAATAACAGCTTATTTGACTTTTTTGTCTGAACGAACATCTGATGTAAATAATGTGGATAGCTTAATAAATGAGCAACTTACTGACATGGTCCTTGATATGGCTCAATTGATTGTTGAACGAAGTACAGTTATGGCTGTAGTATTGCCTGTATCAACAGATACAGTAACAGTTTTTAATATTGCTCTTAACTCTTTGGTTAATATATTTTATATGTTTTTGTGCAGAGTAAGTATATAATTATCTTAGATTATAAGTTTGTATTTATGTTCATAATTGATTATAGGCTAGAGAACCCTGTAGTCCAAATCATCCATGGTCAGAAAACCAAGATCAAATTCTCGTTACATGGCCTGGTGGTCAAGAATGCACCTTGCATATTCTTGTTGTACATGCTATGATTGTATTATTGACTTATGGCCCTCAATGTATTCATGAATCAAAAAAATTTGATCATTTGTTAGAAGCTTGGTTTCCTACCGATAGAAAACAAATGCCTAAAGTAAATGAATTTTTTTTTTTAACCTTTTTAAACTATTTATCAGTTGTAAATAACTATAATTTGTTTATAGGCTTATTTAGTTGATACGTCAGAAGAAGCTTTGCTTATACCTGATTGGCTTAAATTGCGTATGATTAAGTCCAGAGTTCCTAGACTTGTAGAAGAAGCTTTGACTGATCTTGAACCTCACCAACTGATATTATTCATTCAATCATTTGGTATTCCAGTTGAATCAATGAGGTAAACATTTATGCAATTCAGTCAATGATGGCTTACATTTAAATTAATTATTTCCTTCTCTTTAGTAAACTATTGGAAATATTGGATAAAGCTGTGTGTCATGACGCACAGGCGATTAAAGCAGCTGTTATGGATAAAGCTTATATGGTTCAACTTGTTCAAGTGCAACAGCGACGTGGAGCTCAGGGAGGTCAAATATTTTCATCAGTATTAACATTAAATGAAGATCCAATAATAATTAATTCAGATGATGATATACCATTATCTAATAAAATAAAATTATCAACTCAAAGTAAGTTTATTTTGTAGTGTGCAAGTCATTTATAGTTATTGTTTTCAAATTGTATTATACAATATTTATTTTACTATAGAAAATCCAATAATGCTTATAGAAAAGCATATTAATATTAATGTTGACTCAATTATAAGAAATTTGTTTAGTGCGAGAATGGAGGGTGAAGAATTTTTATCTTTTTTACAAGTATGTAAAATAATTTTGTTAAATTTGTAAGTTTTGTCTAATTATTTTATTTTTAGTCACTATCTCAAGATTCTAAGTCTCTAGCTCAACAGTTTATGGTTACAATGTTGAAAAATATGCTCAAAAGTAAAGAATTTCTATATTCTGTCGTCACCAATGAAAATACAACTTGTCATTTAATAAAAGTGTTAATGATTAAGTGTGGCTATAGCAAAATACTACTGTCCATCTTAAAATTGATGATGGCTCAAATGAATAAGAAACAAGTACAAAAAAGCTTATATATGACTATAATGAGTTATATAAATAAATATGGTAAGTTAAATTCATTGATTTCATAGTGATAACAGTTCGTATAAATTGAGGGGGTGCAATACACTGGGGCCTCGTGATATTGTATACATTCAGAGGCCCAAGATTTAATTTGAAATAGCATGGCTATAGCAAACTCAATGTTATTTGATATTTAATCAATAATTAAAAAGCTGGTATACTCTGCACCATAAGTATTCTTCACTCCTTGGATGGGATACTCATTAGGGTGAGTTGAATTTTGAAGAATGATTTATCATTAAATAATAAAATTGTTCTGAGTAGAACTTCAGTTAATAAACAACGATAATTGTCAGTTTCATAGAAATAAAAAAAAATAATAAACTTATAATATAAAAGACTGCAATCAGGCAAAAAAACTGAAATCGTGGAAAAAAGTTTTCATATTTTCATTTTTCTTTCACCAAAATATTTTTAATTTCATTATCTAATGCCTACCTTTTATTATATTTTCATAAAGTTTGGATGAACAAAAAAAAATTAAAGTACTTTTTGTCAAATGCTGGGTATTTTTTCCCAAATGCCAGAAAAGCTATTGAGCATTACTCTGAATTCTGATCCATTAAGTGGCTGATCGATATTTTCGGTCAAGTATTTTTATACAATAAAGTGTATACAGAAAGCATCATAAAAATACTGTATCTCCTACATTCCACTCAAGATTTAAAATATTATAGTTAGTAAATGTACATTTGAGCTTAATATTAAATACATAACCATAATTAAATTGATTTTAAATTTTGAAAAGAGCTAATAAGAATGTGTCATATTTCATATTAATTTTGAAACCATAGTAAATTATGATGAGTTATCACTGATGACATATTAAAATATTCATCATATCAGTTATTAATATATTATTGCAAATTATTTATATTTCGCTAGTGTTTTATGTACTATATTATCATGGTTTAATTGAAATATATTACAAAAAATAATGATTTTAAATTTTAGTTTTTGGCGAAACACTTATCCCAACTTCATGGAACACTGGTTAAGAACCACTGGTATATGGTATAGTATTTATGTATTATATTAAAACAGAGTCTAGTTTTTTTCTCTGCGCTCCATTCTAGGCTTATATGACTTTAGAATGGTTCCAATTCAATCGTTTTCCTGTGGTTTCTTTAGAAAAGGTATCTGTTTTGAATTATAAACAGCATTAAAATCAAACTCGCCAAAGTTCTACAGTTTTAATTCAGTAGGATTAGCATTAAAGTGAATTATTATTATATTGTAATGTTTATGGTGAGTATTCACTATCCTCATATTATTTGGAGTTATAGGTTGTAGGTAAATACGTAAAATATACCTATAACTAATTATTTTGTATCATATTACATAAAAAATGATGAAAGAGTGAGCAATGAAAATAATCAAGAAAAATTTGAGATAAAAAAAGTTAATTTAAAATTTTTTATACTAATACCTTTTTTTTTTTTTAATAATTCTCACCCCTATGGGGTATTGCTTATAAATAAATTTATTGTTTATTAAATGTAATGCTTCTAAATTATGATAACTAACATTTTTCTAAAAATTTGATTTATACAATGGCTATTATATATTTGAACACTAATTACAAATAAGTAGTGTTGTTTGAGTGGTGGGGAAGGAGAGAAATTTTGATTGGAAGCAAGTTACTGTTCGGCCGAACATGAACTGCAGCTGGGGATAGTTAATCATACACGTAATTTATATGAAATTTCCGGTAATATTACATTTTACCATTTTTTGTCAATTTTTTGACAGATATTCTGCAATTTTGAAAAAAACATTGAGAAATTTGAAAAATGACCTCTCTAAATAAAGTATAATCTGGTTGCATTTTGGATCTATAGAATCATTGATTGAAACTTTTAGACAAGTACTTTTTACAAAAAAGTGCAAAAAAAAGTTTTTTTTATTATTAATGAACTTCATTGATAATTAAATATTAAAAAAAAAAATTCTTTTGGAATTTGTGTAATTTTAAATAATGTATATTTATTATAATATTATACTAAATGGATTTTGGAGTTTTAATATATAGTCATATTATTTGCTTTTCTCTAATTGATTTTTTAGTTGATAGTAATGTCGTTTAATTATTATGTATATTACTATTATATTATCATTTAAGATTAGTATCATGTTATTTGCAAGTATTTCAATTATCAATGTACCTACACATTATATTTTTACCATACATTAATATCACCTCTGCTTTAGATAGTCAAGTCTACAGTTTTTATTAGGAATGTATTCAAGCCTATTATATACGAGTACATTAAAAGTTTCATTTATAATGTAATTAATGAGATTGAAAGTTACTTAAAAAATAAAATATATTAATGAATCTTTATGACTGGAATTTGCTTTGCTTAAAAATGTATAAATTTAGATTTAACTCTGAATAAAATGTAATGTATAATAAATATGAACTATATTTAATGTTAACCATGATGATACTATGTTCAAAATTTATGTATTTAATAAATGAAAAAAGTTTTTGAATAATGAACTAAAGCTATGAAAATCTTATTTTTACTTTGTAAAATAAATTTTTAAAAATGTCTTTTTGTTACCTCATTCAGTCACTTTTTTTAATCAATTCACTTATTTTTAGCCCAGTAATAGTTAAATAATTTCTGCAATATCACTAGGCCAGATATTCAGAATAATAGCTAAAAGGACCTATATGTGCCTGGTTTCTAAATGATACAATTTGCTATTGTGACAAAATGTTTTATTGAAATAATTATCACTATAATTAATAGTTATTATTATTTTAAAACTACTACTAATTTAATTTTAACCCTATTATCAAAAGATAATTTTCTCCTTTTCTTTATTTTTATTTGGGATTAAAATCATCGCATCTTACATGCTTTGAGCCGTCACTGTATAAAATATACAATTTATTAAATGTGAAGCAAAAACTGTAAACAAAGTAAATTTAGGTAGAAAAGAAATAAATAGTAATACTAGATTACTAGTAGGTCATAACTATGTTTTGCACCATAATAAGGTAAGATAAAAAGTTACACATTTAAACAGTGTGCTATTTATTCATAGTGAAATTAGATATTATTCTTATTAATATTAATTAATTAATTTATAGTTTATTGGTCAATTGTATTTATTTTGTTAGTTAATAATTTGTTTATTCTTTCAAAGTCTATTTTGATTTTGTTACCATTAAAACTTTTCTAAAATTTTTCCTATAATATATATTATATAGGAAAATACTTTCTAAAATTTTTTATAATCTGATATGAGAAGCTATATATTAATATTAATTTTGATTTAGGTGAGAAAAAGAAAACGGTAGCTCAGAAAATTAAAAAGGAATACGAATCAGAATTGATGGACATTGGTATTCTTACAAAAGGTCAAAAATGTTCTCTTTTTGTAGATTTGCCAAAAGAAATTGGATTAAAAATATCTAACTCAACTATTGACCAGCAGGTAAACATTACATTTGAATTTGTGACCTATGATTAGTTTTTATGTTCTGGTTATCAAGTAATAAACAATACTTTAATATTTATTGTTCAGGTTCATATTTTGTTTTCTAAAACAATCGACGAAAAATGGGGATCTGTAAGAAATTGCAGACCGTACTTACTAACTTTACTAAATCACCATATGAATTGGACATTGCTAGAATGTGTTCTGGACATTTTATTGGATTTGAATAATATAGACAAGTTAGTTTCAAAATTGTATCGAATAACTTAATTTAATTATTTTAAACTGTCATTTCTTGCACTCAAGAATATCTCACATATTAGTTTTTATCTATTAGTCACTGGCTAGTACATATTTATATTTTAACTAAAATCATTTTACGTCATAATGAATAGTTTAAAAATAAATCAACAATTTTTATATTTATATGGACTATTTATCTAACTATATTTATTGCTTCAGTTATAGTTTATGTATTATTTTACTCAAAATTGATTTTTTTTTTTATCATTAAAATAAAATATTTAGATAGTACTAAGTTAACTGTGCAGTCATTTATGTATGAAAATCAAACTTTTAATAGCCAAAGTATATTATGCTTTTTTACAAAATAAATTTATAATATGACATTGATAGTATGTAATTATAATCAGATAGTTTTAAAAAAATGGAAACTGAAAACATGAAATTCTAATTTTTGTTAAAATAATACTAGGCAAGTAAATCATGCTACTTGACAGTGTTTAATTTAGAGATGCGTGTGATAAAGGGTCAATAATAACTATTATAAATATTGCAATATTTTAAATTAATGTTGTTAATATAATGATGTTTTTGTTTTTAGATTTGAGTCTTCCTCAGTGCTTGACTTGGTATCATCTATTACTACAAATCCAAAGTTACGGCAAGGCCGAGATGAGAATGCTTCAAAAACTAAAATGAGTGAAGGATTAATGTTACTAAATGATCATCAGGTAAAAATTATTTAACATTTAAAAACTATCAATGAGGTAGAACCAGTGGCGTAGCGCTGATAAACTAGATAGGTAGACAATTTTTTTAATAAGAAAGGACAAATTGTATTTTTACTGACAACGAGTACAACGCGTTGTACGTGTACTTAGCTATATGACAATTTATTTGTAGTTAATAAAATATAAATATCAGCACTTGTACACCTGTGTAAACTGAACAAGTTCTACTAAGATGGGTTACGGAGGAGAAACAATCGTAGATTACATGTGTGATGCATTGCAGTGGCTCGAAATACATTATCTTTTTCTATTGAATACTAAACAAGATGTATCTCATTCAAAGCGTTACATTGCATAGGCGTAAATATGTCAAAAATCTGGGATGGCTTGAAAGTTTTTATCATAATATTACAAAACATGAATCTTTACCATTGTACCACACTGTACCACTCTGTTATACTTAATCTATTAAAAAATAAATAAATATGCAACAAAACTGAAATATTTAATGGTTAAATTAATCCTTTTTTCCACTATTATATATTATAAATTATTACACCATTATGACCTTTTCCATTCTCAAAAACAGTACAAGTATTATTTCCTGAGATGTGTGCTGACACATATACACAACATTTTTTTAAACAATATTAAAAATAAATTTTATTATATTATATAATAATAAAATTGAACAAAGACAGTTCTTATCTGTATTCTATGGACAGCATTATAACATTATCATAGACGTAGAATAAAATATATATGTATGGTTGGTTATCTTTTCTATGGAAATGGTATCCATTAATAGTGAAATACTGTATAACAATAATTAGTCCCATAAGCGTTGCGTATCTACAGTGTATTTAATCTAAAATATTATATACGTTTATATAAAAACATTACTCAAGTAATATACAGTGTGTCCCGTTTTAAATGTACCACTAAATATCTCAGACCGATAATGTTAGATTGAAATACGGTTTGCTGCAATAGCTCAGGGGTACTGAAGTACACATTTAAGGACAAATTTCAAATTTTTGACTCCTGTAGTATGCGCATGCGCAATACAAATTTTTTTTTTTTAATTGCAACACCTATTTTTGTCACAGGATATGGATAGATTATTTTATTCTAAGTAATTTTGATCCATTGACCATAGTTCTAAACCTAAAATTGAATGAGTTACAGCTTTTTGAAATTTTAAAATAATTAAATTTTTTCGATTTTACCAAAAACATTACACGCTCAATTGAGTGATTTTTTCATAGATTTTAATTAAGAATGTGAAGTAGAAAATTAAATAAAAATTACTCCGTTACATTGTTTTGACTTATGTTTATTTTTTTTATCTAATAAAATGTTCAAAATTTCCTCCGTTTTTTTCTAAACACAATTCCAGTCGACGACTCACTTCTCTATAGGTTGCTGCCAAAATTTGTTCTTTTGTTAATTGTCTGCACGCTACCGTTATTTTATTTTTTAAATCCTGTAAGTTTGCTGGTGGATCTGCATAAACAACAGTCTTTAAATGGCCCCATAAAAAAAAGTCTAATGGTGTTAGATCAGGTGACCGTGGGGGCCATTCCACTGGCCCGTGAGTTCCCATCCATCGATTTCCAAACATTTCATTTAATTGTTGTCTTACAATAATGGCATTATGAGCGGGTGCTCCA
>JAIPRM010007527.1:0-17090 GCA_025469315.1 Stegophylla sp. TES_Ste_2020 | reverse complement strand
TTTCTTTACAGTATAAGGATTATACAGTTTAAACTATAAAATATAAATAAACTATTTTTTTGGTGACACACCTAACAGTAATACGTGACACACTAGGGTGTCGCGACACACCGGTTGAGAACCACTGTTCTAAAACACAGCTGGTTTTAGATAATATATACCACTGACAGGATAGATGAAATAATATATTATACTCCATGATCCATAATTTTATATATTATCTAAGGCAATCACTATATGGGACATTGACCACAACAGTGGTCATTTCAAAATTATTAAGCAAATTCAATAGTCAATGATGCCATTGATTGAATGATGGAATGAAATTCAAAATAGGTCAAAATACTTTGTTCTATTTATGCTGCTTGATTAACAATGCAAAACAAATAATGGAATGTTGACTTCAAAAAATCAACAAAACCAGGATAACTCTTAAAAAAAAATAATTTAAAACTGATATGCATTCCACATATGCATTAAAGCAATTCCCTAAAAAAGGTATTATTTCTACATAATTTTGCACAAAATAAAAATATTTATTTTTCTGTATTCATAACAGCTAAATAAAGCACTGAAATTAATTTTTGACTTTTCGTACAACTTTCAGTGGTACGAAAATTCATGTGTACAATAAATAATCTGCTATTGCTATATAGATTAAGTATGAACACCTCTACCCTGGACATTTTTTTTAAAAAAAATATTACTGTAATAACCTTTCTACTTTTAGCTAGAATTATTTTTCTTTGGAATACAGAAGCAGCTTAAATTTATTTGACCACACAAGACAACGTTTATAGTTAAAATGACAATTAGGTCCAGCAGATTGACTTAAAGTCTGATTTTTAAAGACTTACTTATTTGTATTTTATAAGTTTTAAATTTTTGTTAATTTGTATACTTTAATAAAATTGAGTATGCAATTAAGGAAAAACGCAAGTCTGGCTTTTAGTCATCTGTAGAAAGTTTTTCTTCTCTTATATTTTAAACGTTTTCAATATAGCGTTAAACTAGAGGGTAATCAATCAGCTGTGTAGTAATTTGCTAAAGTATCTCTTATTATCAGTAGCTGTCCTCCATTTCATTTAATAAAAATAGATTAAATATTAAATTTTTTATATAGTAATAACCATTTATATATTCATTTCTGATGAAAGGGTATGAAATAGAGTGTTGTTGTTATTTGTCGGTGACCTTATGTAATGATATTTGTTAAAATATTCGGTTTTACTATATCCATTATTTAATATTGGTACGAAGAAAAAGAAAAAAGAAACATCATTGTAAAAACACTAGCTTCTTAACTTCATTCAGAATCTAAAATTATACAATTTTTGAAGTGTTTCATAATGTTACTCATTTATATAGTAAGTTATATACTAATTTATAGATATTATATTAATAAAAGACAAATATTTTTATGGATATAGAGAGATGTCTATAGACCACATAGATATATTTCATAGTTTAAATAATTAGTTTAGAAGTTTTTCACAAAACCATAAAGATATCCAATACTTTTTATTTTTCCATAATAGAAATTGTATACAGAATAAAAAACTTATAAAAAGTCAGTTGAATAGTAATAAAAATGTTTAAGTCAAAAAAATCACAGAGGAGGCTCCCGCATAATGCACTTATTCGTAAACATACATCTAAAATATCATTTTCTTATAGAAAAAAAAATTCAATGGTATTTTTCTACATGTTTAATATGAGATCTTATCCCACCCCATATAAAATCCGTAGCTACACCACTGGTGGTAAATATTCATGTATCTGATTGAACTACTTTGATCTAAGACTAATTATACAGAAACCTGAGGACTATAGGTAATAGGTATTTACAATGTAAGCAACAGTGATATCGATTTGTTATCTTTTAAATTCTGTAAATTATTGGATTATCTCAAGCTGAACCCTAATCAAAACATTCTGCACATACTTGGTATAAAACAAAAGTAAGAAATAAAATTATATGAAAATTTTATTATGTTTATGTTTAATATTATTAATAATAATGTTATATTTACTTTATCTTGGAATAAGCCAATTTATCAAGAGTGGCTATATAAATTCTTTTTTATAAAAAACAATCAATATTATAAATTTACATTATTCAGTATATGAGTACAATTATGAATTAAAAATATCAATTCAACCCAAATTAAAATGTGTTACATATTATTAGGAATTAATTTAACTAAAATTAAAGTATTTAACTTAATTCAATTATTATTACCTAGTACTATTATCAATTGGACTGATCACAATTTTGTAAATAACACAGACTTCAAGAACGGGTTGCATAAAAACTTGTCTATGAAAAAAAAATGTTCATATGTTAAAGACTCCATAACTTAATTATTCTGTTAAGTTTTATTGATTCTGTAATTTAACAGAAGTATTGCTTAAATAATTAGTAATCTAAAGGCAATCATCTAAAGTGATTATCAAATGAATTGAACTATTTTTATTAACATTGACCATATCCCTTTAATCATATTTACTGATCAGTAAAAATGACAGAACCAAAATCCGATCCCTAATTAACAGGCCCAAAAGCCGATAACACTTAACTGCATTCAAGAAACACCTAGTTTTATTTACAGAGCCATTAAGGCACTAACAGCTCTACAAGTCGCTACAGGACGTTTATACTACCCAGCCTAAGAGTTATAGAATTTGTAATAAAATATATTTAACAAATTAAGTAAATTAAATAAATGATTTTCTTAGTTAAAAACATTAAATTTCAATCTTCAAAAATAAAAACATCATAAAGAAATAACCAACATTTAAAATGATAACACATTAATTATTTTTGGTTTAACACATTTTCACTACCCTTTAAAACAAATTGTTGAATAACTAAAGAACACATTTAAATAGTATAATTTTATTACAAATCAGGTAAAAGGTGTATAATAACAACAGTACAATAACGACAGAATGTAAAATTTATATTGTAATCGTTACAGAAAAATGATCTAAATGGCGAAAACTGGCAGAATTTAAAAAAAAAAAAAAAAACAGAAATTTAAAATTATGATGCAACATGCTTACATGTCATTAAATTTGCTCTAAGTCTTTTAGTTTTTGATGTTTGCTGATTAACAAATAGTATTTACATAACTCTACTTAATATATTCGCTGAAACACGAACAATGTTTACTTTTTAAGAATACAAAAAGGACATCTTCTGTACGAATGGATTTAGTACTGTTTTATGCGTTCTTGGCCAAAGTTTCGGCCTTTGCGACTACTTCTTCAATTGGTCCAACCATGTAGAATGCAACTTCTGGCAAGTGATCATATTCACCAGCTAAGATTTTGGAGAATCCCTACAATTTAACATAAAATAAATTAACAACCACCACAAAATTGAAAAGTCATTATTATTACTTACTTTGATTGTTTCTTCCAGAGGTACTAATTTTCCAGGATGTCCAGTAAAGACCTCAGCTACTTGGAAAGGCTGGGACAAGAACCTCTGGATTTTCCTAGCTCTAGCGACAGTTAACTTGTCTTCTTCTGAAAGTTCATCCATACCCAAGATAGCAATAATATCTTGGAGAGATTTGTAGTCTTGTAAGATCTTTTGTACACCACGAGCAACGTTGTAATGGTCATCACCAATTACATTGGGGTCCATAATACGGGAGGTGGAATCCAATGGATCTACAGCAGGGTAGATACCTAACTCAGCAATAGCACGAGATAATACAGTGGTAGCGTCCAAATGGGCAAAAGTAGTAGCTGGAGCAGGATCAGTCAAATCATCAGCAGGTACGTAAATAGCCTGAAATATCAAATTATCAAATTTATTAGATAATATCCATATAAACCGAAAATAAAGTATTAATTATGTACAATTCACACACACACACACACACACACATATCGAGTATTTACCTGTACTGAAGTAATGGAACCTTTACTGGTAGTGGTAATTCTTTCCTGCATAGTACCCATGTCAGTGGCCAAAGTCGGTTGGTAACCTACAGCAGATGGAATACGACCTAACAAAGCAGACACTTCGGAACCGGCTTGAGTGAAACGGAAAATGTTATCAATGAACAACAATACATCTTGCCCTTCTTGATCTCTGAAATATTCAGCAACGGTAAGTCCAGTAAGAGCAACACGAGCACGAGCGCCGGGAGGTTCGTTCATCTGACCATATACCAACGCAACCTAAGAATGAAAATAATTTTAATACAAAATAACAATAACTTTTTTATAAACATACCTTTGAGGTCTTATCCTTTAGGGAAATTACACCAGACTCTATCATTTCATGATACAAGTCATTACCTTCACGAGTTCTCTCACCAACACCAGCAAATACTGAGTAACCACCATGAGCCTTGGCAACGTTATTGATCAATTCCATAATCAATACAGTTTTTCCTACTCCAGCACCACCAAACAAACCTAAGGACCAAAACTTAATTAATGCTTCAAATTTCACAGAAATATAATATGAAAAATATCTCTTTACCAATTTTTCCTCCCTTTACATAGGGGGCCAATAAATCTACTACTTTAATACCAGTAACCAAAATTTCTTGTTCAACACTCATTTCAACGAAAGGAGGTGCTTCAGCATGAATGGGAGCAGTTTTGTCGGTTGGGATGGGACCCCTTTCATCAATTGGTTCACCTAAAAAAATTAAGTTACAATTTAAAATACACTTCAATAAATGTTGCCATTTTATACATGTATATTATATAACCTAGATAGAACATAACATTAAAATAGAAAAATATTTAATTTAAATACAAAAGTATTTACCAATGACATTGATAATGCGACCTAAAGTTTCAGCACCGACTGGAATTCTGATAGGTGATCCAGAGTCAAGTACTTCCTGTCCACGGACAAGACCTTCAGTACCATCCATAGCAATAGTTCTGACAGTGTTTTCACCTTTATTAATTAAAATAATAATTAATAAAATAAATAGCCAACACATATTTTAAATATACATACCCAAATGCTGTGCAACTTCAAGTACTAAACGTGGAGACCTGTTTTGCACTTCAAGAGCATTAAGGATGGGAGGTAATTCTTCATCGAATTGTACATCAACAACGGCACCAATAACAGCAACAATGCGCCCTTGGGATGTACCAGCTTTAGGCTTGACGGCAGCTTTATTATTTGCTAAATTTATTGAAATTAGTAGTGTGTTAGTTATTTATGTTAACATATTGAAATACCAAAAAAAAAAAAAAAAACATAGGTAGGTAAGTACACCCAATGCAAGTTGTAGATAATACATATTATATTATAAACTAAATATTTAATTAGAAAAATGTGTACTCTAAAATGTAATCTGTATGAAAGTAAGAAAACATAATTTTAATTTAATTATGCATGCATTTATCTAAAAGATTACTAAAACATATCATTTAAAATAATTTATTAAAATTTAAAATTTTGAAATTAAAAGTTTTGAGCTTATTGATTGAATCTTATTTGACACAATTACTAAAATATTTTCTGAAACATCAATTTATAGACCTCTATATAGTTTGTATTGTATTTAATAAAATATGTAATAAAAGAACTATGCACTAGAATAGTTTCAACATAATCCAGTAAACTAAAATATACTGATAATATGTAAATATTGTACCCAAATAATCATAAGATATAAAATTTAGAGAAAACTCTTCATAATAAAGTAGTAAGTAGAATAGATAACAATCTCATAATATGATATCACAAATTATTAATTAAATTTTTTTTGACATTGTCATTTTTATCTATGGCAAACAAAATGAAGGATTGACATATTTTACAGGTACTATCCAATGTCAAAATTTTACATATATAATAATGATATTTTAATCTATCTAAACATTAGAATAATGAGTAGGTATTGATTTAATAAACCCTTCCCTACATTATATATATTTTTACACAAGTGTAATAGGTAGTTTCAATTTGTATGAAGCCTATGAAACATTAGTGACATATTATACACCAAGTGTTTTTTTAGATGCATTGAGTTTGCAGAAGACGAAAAACAGAGAAGTGGCTGGGACAAATTCTCAAAATTTTGCAAAAGAAAACTGTCCAAGGTCAAAAAAGGTCATTCGACCAAATTTTTTCGAATCACAATTTTGCGTCTCCACTGATTGACTCAAGAGCAATATGAACGTTAAAAATCGACTTAATTCAAAACGTTAAGGTTTTCCGACTGGATATATAGCAATGGTCTATAGAAGAATCACCAAATAACCATAAACCGAACAAGGCGGTGATAGTGGCGCGCGGTGGAGGGGCTCCGTCACCGGGTCGAACGATAAAACGGCAATTAAAAACTGGAGGAAGGCGAGACGAAAAACGAGAAACGAGGAATATTTATACTAGACCAGCCACTGGTCATAGTGAATACAGTCGATCACCACGACATGAAAAGAAAAAACGCAACATATACTCACAAGTCGACGTGGTGGCGACCATAGCTTTGGGTAGTTCATTTTGCACGATCTTCGGCGTCAGGTTGCTCTTTCCGGCCTTCAGGGCACCAAGGGCCGCCCTGGATAACGCGTTCAACATGATGGATTAATCGGTAGAAGCGTACAGAAAATAAATATGTCTTATGACTTATGAGAACGAATTCCGTGAGCGGCCGCGGTTGAAATGTACCGTGAGCGTATGTATTACGAGAACGGCCGGACAAAATGGACGACCTACGCCTATGCCCCCGCACGATCATCCAGGCACGACAGTGTTCACCACTAGCGCGGCGCCAATCAGCTGTTCTCGTGCTTAGAACATGTGTTTTTCCGTGGACCGAACGTGCGGTCGACAACACTGTATATCGGCCGGTGGATCATTTGAATACGAAACGCGGTAACTACAGTCATCGGATTCATTATTGTGACAGTAAAAGTAATATTAACACAAAATAATTCGTGAGTTTCTTCGAATTGTTAAATTAATAAAAAAAATTGAATTGTTCATAATGCGGAATGCGAATTGATAAATAGTTGATAACAAATTTCCATTGCCATATGCCAAGCACACCATCTAATTTAGTTGACTGACTGCCAATTCAATTCATCGAACAGCAATCCCAGTAGTACCTAATCCGAATGACCGAATAATCAAATTTGATGAGAAATATCGAAATCCATTGGACTGGTCAATTTATTGACAATCTAGATTTTCAAAGAACACAATGTATGTGAATACTAATATACATTTAGCAAGGGCGAATATATGAAGAAATTTCCGGCTGAGTTTTATACCGTTAACTAAAAATTAAAAATTAAAATTAAAATATTTTATATTCTGAGTAGAGCGAAGAAGCTAGTGGTTTTACAATTATGTTTATTTATTTTTTATGTTTCTATTTTACCCCCTCTTTATCGGAACACTTATTCGTATAAAAGTATTTGTCTAAAAATTTCATACACAGTGGTTGAAGTGAGGTGGGATATGAAGGGATGTCATCCCTCTATTTCTTTTCGTTAGCTTTCTTTTGATTTTTCGAAATTCGGAAAATGCTTTATTCTTATGTTATATATAGAATACCCGTTTTTGCTGTACTCGATCTAATTAGTACGTGTATCCTATCAACATTTTTAAAATAAAACTTATTATTATCTTGCATTAGGTAGGTATTGCTAGTAGCTAGTTACAATATTACTTATTTGTCAAAATCGGGTATGAGATTTAATTGAAGTGCGCTAACGAGTCGTTAGTTTACAGGTAAAAAATTGGGTACTGTGCGTAAACGAATATCACCGGAAATTTGACAGGCCCAGGTGGGGATCACCAATTTTTCACCTTAGCCCGTCCGTCCCTATTAATTGATAGTTAATAATTCTGTTAACAATTCAAATTTTGTAAGGTTTACAAAACTTTTTATTTTATTCGTTAGATTAGCATAAATTAAAAGGTTTAAAAAAATTTGGTCAGTTAACTTGTGTTTGGTGTTTTTTGCATTTTGTAAAATGCAATGCATTTTTCTAACAATTAAAAAAAAGACTTTTTATTAAAAGTCACTACCAACCCTATACATTTGATTGTGTTCTTTTCTTTTTGAAGGTTATTAAATTAGAATCATATAAAAATTAAGTCAATTTTAAATAAATACTTATTATTTTATATTGAAATTTTTTAAATTTCGTTCATCAAGGCTTTAATTTTTTTTTTTTCATAAAAACATAAAATTTAAAAATTAACAGTATTAGTTCCATCCCCTCACTTATTTTGATACACTTCGACCTCTGATCATACAGTAACTTTTTAGATCAGAAATCATACCCAGGTGATATATCAAACATTTAATTATCCAATGTAACTTATTACAAGCTCGTATCTGGGGATGGGATCCTTCCTTCTACCGAAATTATATCAACATTTTACGTTACATTTTGTAACAACTTTGGAAAATACATTTTAAATCTCAAAAAATACACTTAAAATGCCAAAAAATATACAAAAAATCCAAATTTTAAGAATTCAAGAAATTGTCCTCTGATAAGTAAGAAAAATTTGTATTTTAATATTTAAATATTGTTCATCTTGATTTTATTTTTATAACATTTATTGAATTTACTTGAGAGGGTTCTAAACGATGAGATTTTCATGCATTTTAGACCAATAAGTGGGATAATAATAGACACACAATAGCCCAATTTCAATTTGAAAAACAATTTGAATTCGTTAGTGTCTTTTCTATGTTTTATGATTATTACTTTTTTATTTTATTCATTCATTACCCTTCAAAAACCCTTTAAAAATTGAAAAAATCGCGAAAATTTATTACGTAGTTATATTTTATATTACTACATTATCTAACCAAAATATCAAAAATTTATTTCTAACAAAAGAGAATGAAGAATTTAAATATGTTTTCAAAATTATGATTAGATGTTAGGGTCTATTTAAAAATTTTTTATTAATTAATTTAATTTAATTTTTCGCCAGCTTTTGGCTCTATTCATTGTCAAATTAGGCACAAAATATTGTTTGGCGTTAATTCGTGACTTGTGCATGTGTGGTTGCGTATGCTTGAATTTGTGATAAGGATTGAAATCTTCCTCGAACACTCCGCGGTCATCAGGCGATAAATAGCCAATATGAAGAAATATAGATAAACTGTGGTCTCAGGTCGCGGTGTACACTGTACACACACCCGAATACCCATTTATTTTCATAGATCTAATAACTGTAATAATATTATTAAACTATACTCTATAGTTACTATGGTTCATTTACTACGGACACGCATAGCAGTATCAACATTAAATTTAAATTGCCTAAACATTGACCCTTAAATAGCCGCTCAAAGCCTTCTTTAGTTATGTGTGAAAAATAATTATAAAAATCTAAAATTTTAATTGAACTTTTAATTTAATTGATTCTCTGTAGTTCTTCTCTATTTTATATCAAATCACGCAGACAAATTAAACGTGTAAAATATTTTAAAACATAAATATTATAATTTATAAATAAATATGAACATATTACGTGTATACAGGCTACTATATACTTATCTATTTTCCGGTAGTTTTCCGATATACTTTGATATATCATGTATCACCTGGGTGTAATTTTAGATCTGTAAAGTTCCTAATCGAAACTTTTAGGCAAGTATTTTTATACAAAAAAGTGATTACAAAAAACTAAAAATTTAAAAAATTAACATCATTATAAAATTATATACTTCATCGTTCCCCTCAGAATCTAAATAAAAAGTAGTTTATTTTTAACTAAGTTAAGTCACTTTTTTTTTAATTTAACTTGTAACAGTTGTAGTGTTTACTACTTAAAAAAAATATGAGTAACTTTTAACCCTAAATTCGTTTAGATTAACTTAACTATTAACGAGTTTAAAAAAAGTAACTTACTCAGCCTTAGTTAACACTACATACACAATTTTTTTAATCAGAAGAGCACTGTTTGGATTCAAAAAAAAAATCTTTTATACAGATTACCAATAAATATAATAATTTTGGTAATTTGAATTTATTAAAAAAAATTACATGATAATATTTAATAATTTAATAGCTCTGCACTTTTTATATTTTTTTTGATATTGAGTTATATACAAGTATGTTAGTATCAGTAATAACTTCTTAACATATATCGTGTATTTAAATTAACAAAGTTTAAATTTCACAAAAAAAAAATAATAATAACAATAATAATACATAAATTATAACGTTTTTCATGAAAAATATCTACGAAAAAATTATTCAGTGGTAAATATAGGTCTAGAAGTGTGCTATGAAAAATCTTTCAAAATAATTCTTGGTAACAAATAAATAAAATTTATATCTAAAAGCAATAAATTGTTTGTCTTTTATTATAATTGTTAATTTGAGATTTTGTTGCACTTCTTTTGCATAATAAAAAGTAAAATGTAGTTGAATAAGATTTAGAAGAGATAAAAGTGTTTAGTAACTACTAGTTATATCAAAGTGCTATCTTCAGATTATATAAAAAAAAAAAAAAAAAAATTAAAAGATTTACATTAGTATAAAATAAATAATTTGAACAATAAACAAAATATATGATAAAAAACAAAACATGAACCTAATGATAATTAATGTAAAAGAAATATAGATTACAATTAAGTTAATTTATTATATATTTTGCTTATTGTTCAAATAATTTATACTAAAATAAATTTTTTAACTAGATATATTTTTTTATTTTTATTGCAACCTGAAGATGGCATAATGCCGACACTAGTAGTTGCAATACACTTTTAACACTTCTAAGTTTGCATTTTATTGCATTTTTTTTTCTATTACATAATATTACGAACAAAATGATTTGAACTACTTATACTGCTAAAATTTAAAGTTTAGTCATAATTGTCTTGGAACGTTCTTTCCGTTCAAATTGTTCTGTATCAATTTCAGTCTTACGCATACATTCTAAAGATGATGATGTTATCATTGGTTGATGTTTACATATAGGTGGCCACCCGGGTGAAGCATCTAGTTCAGCCTCTACCCGATGATATATGTGTTCATTATTCGATTCATATGAGCCCAATTTCAATTTTTTCGTTAGCAAATAATCGACAATAAAGTATTCAATTATCAGACATAAAATGCAGTCGACAATAGCTAACATGACCACAATTATTGGGAAACTAATCTCTGGCGGGAATTCCAATTGAAGTAATTCTTTGAGCCATTCAGTTGGAGACAGAGTGACATACAAACAAACAGCCGTCATAGCTAGTAAACTAGAGAAAAATACTACGTTTTTGTAAATTGGTCCTCTATAAGGTTTACCATATGAAAATATAAAAGCTAATATAATATATTGAAATTGAGAAACAGAATAAACCGCGTAATTCTCATAACATTTATACTCTCTCGGTTGGGTATATTTAAATGGTTTGAACCAAGTAAATTTTTGTACTAAGTGAAATGATAAAATCTGTGTTGATACCATAACAAATAAATTTGCGACCATTGAAAACAAAGGAATGAATGACAATAATCTTGTTAGCGGTGGCTTTTTAAATAATGATCCCTGAAAAGCTTCATTTCTACCAAAAAAGAACATAAAGTTAACTACTAAACAAATGTCAATGAACAGAAACTCGAAATCTGTCAAGTTACTATCAATATTGTACAAAGTAATCGTTGAAGTAAATTCCAGTAAACTATAAAGAACCATAAATTTAAAAATTCCGAATGAAGTCACAAGAGCCGCTCGTCCTTCGCGGATGATACGGGGCATACAAGAAATATTCGCTACGTGTGATGTAAACGGCGAGGCCACAGACGATTCAGCTTCAGATAATGAAACGCCGACATGAGCTGCCCGTAATGCTCCACAATCATTAGCTCCATCACCACACATAGCTAAAAATCATAACACATAAAATTAATACTATAAATGAGTAAATAGAGCAACAGAATTCTTATTTCAATGGCCCGAAAAATTCAATTTCGAAAAATTCAATCACCACGAAAAAAATTTCATTATTTATCAACTTGTTAAGCATATTATCTTAGGTGATAAATTATAGAAAATAAAAAAATTTTAAATGAAATTGAATACGAATTCACATAAAAGAATGAAAATATTGAATTACAAAAAATAATTTTTAGAAATGAGTAGATACGTGTAATCTAACATTTAAAAAAATCGCAGAATACAACCTTTATATGTGTGTACACCCACAAATATAAAAAAACCTACCCTTATATTTTATGTTGTAATATGTAGGTAGTATGTTTAAAAATTTGGGTTTGAGAGGAACCAGATGGGACAGAGTTCACAAAAACTTTTATAAACAATAAACATTTATAGTGTTAAAATATATATTTGGTAGAATATTAGACTAAAGAAATTCAGAATGCTAAATTAATGATTAAACTGATTATTTATTAAATACATGAAAAAATTAATTTTGTTTTAGGTACCTACATGAAATATTTTTTGGAAAATTGGCAATGAATATCTGTTTATACGTTCTATGTGTAAAGTTTTTCTTTCTTGAATACGATCATACAATAGAATTCACTATGTAACCAAGAGAAATATTTTTTGTAAACTTACTTAATAATATAAGTATAACTCTTGCAAGGGTTATCACAAAATTAATTGAAAATAGAAAATAGGGTTGTGCTCTTCCCCCCTATATTTAAAATTTACCATTTTCGTTCAAGGATGCAACCTATTGGTTAATCCAGGCCCTATTTATATCATAATACATATTAAGTGTAGTTATTTTTGGTGAAGTATTTTTTTTTAAGTTATTATTGGAGGGATGCTATATCTCACCAACGTGATAACCAATATGCTGTAGTTCTTGTATTAGCTGTTGCTTCTGTTCAGATGTCATTCTAGCAAATATAGCTCCCTTCACAAGTAACCTTGGAAGAAGATCTGGAAATTTATCTCGTATGATTGCCCAAGTTCGACCAGTCATCGCAAAACAATAATCCCCGTTGACTCTAGCTTCAAGTTCGAAATCTTTTTTGAACGAATCATATTTTTCAAATATTGTTGTAATCCTCTATATAAACAAAATATATTAGACGATACCTACTCTTGTATGATCTAATAGTAAAATTTGCCATCAAATACGCACCATTGGTGATGTAATTCCGCTAGCCGTATAATATATTTTTGGATTACGTTCTTGGCTTTCGTCAGCTGTTACGTCTACTATTGTTTTTGATGGCAAAACTATTCCACATTCTTTAGCTACGCTAACAGCCGTTAAAATATTATCACCTAAAATAATTATAATTTGAAAATTGTATTTGTTAATTTTTATTTATCTTCTTCTAATTACAATCTGCCCTACCTGTGACCATAATTATTTTCATGTCTGCTCCTTGGAGTTCTTTAATAACAGGAGTAGTTTGATCTTTTAGCCGATTTTCTAAAATAACAAGGCCAGCAAACGTTAAATCGCATTCGACCTCGTCTCGTCTTAATTTTGGAATTTGATTAAAATTACAGTTTTCAAGTACTTTATAAGCGAGAGCAATTACTCTATAACCTTCTTCAGTATAACCACGCAACACCGTATTAGTCTTGCTCGGAACTACAAAAAGTAAATATTTAAAATAATTATATTTTCCATTTAAAAATCATTAAACTTTTTTCTCGAACCTGTACTCGGAATACATAATGATTGAATCATTTCTGGTGATCCTTTTGTATAAACAATAAAACGTGGGTCACCGATGGTTTTCGTGATCATACTCATTCTTTGTAACGATGACGAGAAATGAAATTGATGTATTAGACCAATTTCTATTTGTTTGTCGGTATCTTTATTGACTGGACTTCGTACAATTGAAGGTATTAGAAAATCGAATTTCGAGGCATCAGAAACTTCTAGTTCTTCTAGACCCCAAGACGTAGACTCGAACATCTAAAGAATATTTGTTGATTTACTTAATGCATAAAGTTTATAGAGAAAACCAATATCTACCTACTTTTATATCAAGTGGGTCTCCAGAAATGGTCGAATTCAGTAAAGTTAACGAATGACAGGTTACCATACCCAATTTTAAAGAATGATCATTGGACAATGTAGATACATCTCTAATAGGCGAACCCAGTTCCTCGTTATTTTCTACTGGTACCACCCCCCACATGTCTAGACCATCTTCGGTCAATGTCCCTGTCTATATTGAACAAGTATTGCATTACAAATACTAATTTATGTTATCTCAGTTGAGATACCATACTTTATCAAAGCATATACAATCTATTGACCCACAAACATTTATAACTCTTGTATTCATGCATGAAAGTTGATGATATTTAAGTCTCCGTAATGCATACAGTCTTCCGACCGTCATAGCAGCTGGAAGTGCAGGTGGAATCGATATTGTAAACAGATCCAAGGACTTAACTAGGATATCAAATACTGTCAATCCTCTAGATGCCTGTAAATATTAAAATAATTAATAACGAAGACTTCATTTTAAATTTAATTTTCTATCACTTTCGACACTGCAGTATAAATTGATCCACAAACCGCAACAGTAGCCAAAATCCAAATAAAACGATATGTATCCTTATCAAATCTAAAATCAGCGGGCGGAGGATATAATATTGATCTCACCAATGATCCTTTAGCAGTTAAATAACCAGTTCTTAATACTACACCATGAACTTTTCTATCAGAAAAATATCGTGCTTGAAGAATTTTTGTTCCAGAAAATAACGTGTGATTAGCATCTTCACGTTCATTGTACAAAAGATTTATAACGGGTAATGCAGTCTTAAGCACAGGCACACTTTCACCTGAGATAGAAAAAAATATCGAATTATTATAAGAAATGATTAAATAATAATTCACTATTACCAGTAAGCATGCTTTCATTCACGACACAAGTGCCACAAAGTAAAGCTATATCACACGGAACTTCAAATCCAGATCTAGGTATAACAATTATATCACCCGGTACCAAATCTGTAGTGGGGATATCTTCATAAACTGCTTCGCAATTTGGTCCGCCTATATCTCGGCATACAGTAACTTTATCTAATGACTTTACAGTCTCTGATAAAGTTCTTTGATTCTAAAATAAAAAGCATGCACGCTGTTATAAAAACTACATATACCATTAATTAAAATATAGATATATTACAATATAAGTAATATATGATACTTATTATAATCATCTTTTTTTTACATTACAGCAATAAAATAAAGACTTTATAAAGTACAGATGTATGTATCTTAATAAGCATCTATTTTATGCAAACCATAAAAATAAACATGGAAGGAAAAAAATATTCTACGAGTGCACTAATGTCATGATTCAATTATATTATAATTTAATTTCTGACTTTCAAATGAAGTACATAATTTCCTTTAATTTTAATATTATTAAAGATTATATTATCAATATGAGTGAGTACATAAGCTAAAAAATAGCGTAAAATAATATTATTTTGAAATCAAAGCTGATAATTTTAGCCGTAACTAAGACAAAGAATTTACTGGACCATTTATTTTTCAATGCAGACCACGCTTTTATTACGCAGAGATTATGTAATATAAAAAATGCAGCAAAGTTTTAATAAAACGGATCTTGTACGAAATTGAAACTTGTAAAACAAAACAGACCTCTTATGGCTCAAGTAATCTGGAGTATATTATGTAATACTTAAATGCTTTCTGATTCCATCTTAAACAAGTACCACTATTGTTATCATAATATATTAATATAATTATTCTGCAATGGTTTATTACCTCACGTGTTTGTATAACTGATGAAGTTATTCCAAAAACCGACATAATAACTATTGCTCCCAAATAATACACGTAACCTTCCGCAAACCATACTATAAGAGAAAACACTTGAAAAATGTACAAAGGATTAAGTACTTCCAGCCATATTAGAGTGGTTATATTTTGAGTGGGTACATTTATTTTATTATCACCGTATATACATTTTCTGAAATTCCACAAATGTTTAGAACAATTAATATGCAACATTAACGAATTACGATTAATTAAAAATCGTTATAAAACAACATTTTCACCTTATGAATTGTTCTTGCACTGAATAACCTTTGAATGTATGTAACTGTGCCGTTGTCAGACCTCTATCCAAACCGACAAGTTTTTGGAATTTCCCTTGAGCATCACACCAAACATAGCAGATCTTCTTTATTTGTATTACTCTAATTTGACTGACGTCTAATGAAATGGAATTCGTTATTCATAAGTAATTCTGCATTTCAAAAAATAAAATACAAAATGACGCATACCTTGACATGATCCATCATTTAAGTGTATCTTTATGGATCTTATTTCTAATGACTCGCGTAGTTCTTCAACTGCAACAGAATCCAATTTGCTAGTTTTACTGTTTTTCAATAATTCATCAGTGCTAAAATTGAAATCATGTCAAAAATTTAGTATAATTGTTTATAGTTGTATGTAATAAAAACCTCACCTTATTTGTTTGATCGACAATTGTTTAATTGGTCTTACAAAATATGACTTATACATCCCTTGATAACTGTCCTACAAAATAAGATCAAATTAACGAACATACTTGATACTTATCAATAGTTAATACAAACGCACAATAATAAGAACCTGTTCTGCTTCGTTTAATGGACATCTTTCAAACATGGCATACAAAACCCAATGAGGCCACCAATGAAACAATAAACGTACAAACCCAACAGTAACAAATATTGAAACCCACGTAATAATTGTCAGTGGTTTATTTCTCTTGTACCCGTAAACCTCCTAAAGTTAAAAAAAAAATAATAAAATTTAGTTATGCACTATGATAGAAGTTGTTCGTTACATACCACATCGTCAGTGACTTAAATTATAATAAGTAATAACTAGGGTTAGGATGTTTATGATTTTACATTTTTTAGATTCTGAACAAAGTGAAGAAGCTAGTGTTTTTACAATGATGTTTATTTATTTTTTTTTTATTTTTTTTTTTCTGTTCACACTTTTTCGTTTAGAAATACTTGTCCAAAAGTTTCGATCAATAACTTTTTGAGACCGGATTCGCCTCTAGATTGTACTTTAGAGAGGTCATTTTTTGAATTTCTCAATTCTTCAATTTTTTTTTTGGAAAAAACTACC
>JAIPRM010007526.1:0-17094 GCA_025469315.1 Stegophylla sp. TES_Ste_2020 | reverse complement strand
AATTTCTCAATTCTTAATTTTTTTTTTTTTTGAAAAAAAGACTACCCAAAATTTGACGAAAACGACTCGGAAACCATCATTTTTTGATCCGAATTATATGAAAATTTAAACGTAGATAGAAAATAATATGAGAAAGATTTTGGCGCAAGAAAATTTCGGACATTTTTCCAACATTTTTTTTTTTTCATTTTTTTTTTTATATTTACTATCTTTCTTCGTTCAAAATCGTTTTATTGAAGAAATGATTTATCGTTTCTTTAAAATTCAATACACCCGTCAAGAGAATCCCATCCGTCGTGCGAAGAACACTCATCGTGCGAAGTATGTCCGGTTTTTTTTTAATTCTAAGTTTATTATAAAACAATACACTCACTGAATCTTAACATAAGTTTAAATAGCGTATATTATTGTTATTATTATTTTAAATGAAAAACACGTATAAACAACAGCAAATAATCAACGCTTTTGATGTGATATGACTTTCCATTACATTTTTTTATTTTTTTAAATAAATAAAAAATATTATTTGAATAATGCGCGAATGATGTTAATTCGTTAAGGTATATTTAGAACATTAATCGTGCACAGCAAAGTTGTTTTAAAATCAAAAGCAAGTTAATTATTCGGTATATTGAATAAAGATGCGTTTATATTCCATAAATAAACTGAAAGACTAAAAAATATGGATCCGGATTGGTTTTAATGTTTTAACATATGCAACGAGTGAAAATAAAATCACTAAAACTTTTATGATCTTTTTGACGAGGAATTCGAGAAATTCGATTTTCATTATAAAAGTACTTTTGTTTATAACATTTGGCTATACATATAATATACAATGTGATTTTTTTCTTTGGAAAGTAACTGTTTTTTTTTTTTTTTTCCCAAAAGGACGACTACTTACTCAAAAACTTTTGTATGGCCCTCTCTAAATACAGAGTCTATTGATAGCACCTTTTAACTATTTTAAACTTTAGACTGGACGTTTTTAAAACTTTTAGTAGTTTTGAGAAAAATCGAAAAAACGTAAAAAAAAAAAAGAAAAAAATCGTAAAAGTTTATTCTACATTTGTTTTCCCAAAAAATAAAGCGCGGTTATTTATTTTTATCTCAGAATTATTAATGATCGCCGAATCATTGATGTTTCTTCGAGAATTTCAGAACATGACAATTTTATACTGGGGACATGAAATAAAACATTATTTTTTTTCAAAAATCAATAATATAAGTTTTATGCAAATGGAAAGTGGATAATTGATAAAACCCGGTGTCGAAATCAAATCATATTTTATAACCTCACAGTATATTCAAATAGGATACTTGTCCAAAATTTTAAGTGTAGCATATTAAAAGATTATTAATTATTTCTGCACGGTACTTTAAAAGATAAATTTGTATGGTTTTTCTCAAATTTTGGAAAAAAATATTGATATTTCGAAAAATGAGATCTTTAAAATATTTTCCCGAGAAGACGGCAATCCTTTTTTCAGTAACTAGACAAAACTCTTATAGATAATATAATTCTGACCCAGAAAAGGGTTCACTTCACACTCTATTTTTAATAATTCCAAGACGGTAAAAAAATTATACCGGAGGCAGTAATATTATACAAGAATATTTTGAAGTGAAGAGATTAATATATTATTGTTTTATGAATCGTAAGGTTTTAAGCAACCCATAGACAATGGCCACTGGCCATACGTATACCTAAATGAAGCATTGAAATGGAATACGCTTAGCGTGACCTGTTGAAAAGAATCAAATTACCGTATCGAAATATTGTATCCCCTGGTCAATCGGATCACTGATAAGGAACTGTTATCATACTTTAAAATGAATGTTATTGTTTTTGTATGTCTTATCTAATATGATGAAAATTTAAAATGGTACCAACCAAATAAAAAAAATAATTTTATTTTTCTCAAAATGGTCACTCTTAGCGTATTCCATTTGATTGCTTCAATTCACTATACATAACAGTATACGGTATGGCTACTCTATATATATATATATATATTCTTTACTCTAAGGTCTTAAGATAGTTTTCTCAACATTAATACAGTAATAATTGTGGTGCTTAAATGAAAGAGAAATGATGTATGAGAAACATCAAATTTAATTCTTTTACGATATCAATTATTGGTTGAAGGGAGGAACCGAAGACATCAGTATGTTCATATGAAATTGTCTTGAATTCTTTTAATTCATCAAAATTTATCTTTTTGCAGGTCATGCTATATTGACTGCAACATGTTTAGTGTTAGGAGTGTTTAAATGAGAGTTAAGATGTTTAGAGTAACTATAATTTTTTCACTTTAGCTTTTTTTTTTTTGTTGGTATTTTGTATTTTTAAATACGCCAGAAAATGCAAATTTCCGTATACACACATAGTCTTCATCCGAAGTTACAAACAATTTCGAATTATAAATAGTTAATTATGGACGGTATGTTCGGACGTAATTCACCCCTCTGTCTCCTCGTCCACATATATAAATATATATATATATATATATATATGTATATACTTAGGTCGCATATTGTCACTGCTCACTGGCTACAACAAAAGTCGTCGTCGGAAGTAATCCAATCCTTATTAGGAACTCGCAATACTTATACGCTTTTGATACCACTTTCGAGAGTCACTCAAATAAAATATAATTTGACAAAGTTTTCGCGCGAGCAGGAAGGGAAAGGAAAGAGGAGTGTCTGCGTATTTTGAAAGTTTCACAGCCGTTCCGCTGCAGCCGAGACGTTATATTTATTACGAGAGACCTTTGAAACTCTGGTTGGCGCGGAAAAGAACGTCAGTGGATTGTTTTAAATTTACATATAATGCTCCGAATTTGCGTTGTATTTAAAAAAATACTTTGTGTTTTACGAATTATTAGTGTCGTTTTCTGATAACCGTTTCGTCCATTATATAACAAGCGTCTGACAACCGTCGAATCAACCCTCCTACGTCTGACGAAAATATTAATTGAATCGACTTTTTCACTTTTTGAGATAATCAATAAAAAACAGCTGTGTCATGGATTCCAAACGATTTTTTAAAACTCTCAAAAATTACCAATAGTACTTGACTACTCTTTCTATTTCAGATATTAGTGTGTTTTTATAAATAAATAACTTACTAAGGAAGTGGGGAAAAATATTTTTGAATTTGTACATGCAAAATTTTATTTTTGGGGTTTGGAGGGTTTCTGAAATAAACGATTCGAGTGAAGTGAAGTGAAAATTGCATTGAATATAATAATAAGGTGACTCCATTTTTGAGTTGGAAACCATCCGAATGTTTCGCGTTCAGCCTTCGTGAAGATAAAAATTGAAATTTTATTTGTTACCCACGACTATAACCTACGAGATAATTTTCCGATAATTTTTTAAATTTAGGAAAACTAGAAATTTCAATATTGTCTAGTTTTTTAGTGTTATTAGCTGTTCGCATCATAAATTAAATAATGATTGTAAATCTTTACTATATAATATATCAAAAATTGTGTGATATTTAGTATTGAATAATTATAATAATAATAATAATAATAGTATGGCATAAAATGTTTTGGTAACATTGACTAACACTATCGTTAATAAAATGTATTATTTCCAGCTATATTATTTTAAGGGTTTGAACGGAATAACAAAAATAAATGTGTGAAACTCGGGGATGAATGTCGAATCTTAAAATTTTTGTTGATCTCAGCAAATTTCCGCAATACTCACTCTGTACAATATTATGGACACGCCAAAATTTCATTCGAACGACGGTTGTCGGTAATTATTGCGATATCTTTTCGATTGCGACGCACGTCGATAATTGATTTTCAAAAAATCAAAGACGTCTCATACTAATAGATTCCGTGTCGAATTGAATATTTCGACCGGCAGAGGTACCTTTTGTACGCAATAATAGTGTCACGAATGGAGTGAATAAATTTCGTCTCTATATAATATAATACACCGTACGAAAGGATTAGACAATCAATTTATATCAATGGTCAGGAAGTTATAAATGTATATTGTATATATATATATTTATGGTTTCACTTACCAGAAAAATGCACAAAAGGTTATACGGTGTATAGTTTTTTTTTTTTTTTTTTTTTAATAAAGGAGTTGACGTTCCGGTCGAAAAACGTTCAATAGGCCAATGTGCGTATGGCGAACGTTGGAAATGGCGAGTGCGATAGTGACCTACAACCCCCACACCACACAACCACGCGCACGCGCACACACAATATATAATAGTAAATAAAAGGACTTCTTTATAGAAGATTTAACGACCACGCGGAATACAATATTCAGCACTTATGCGTTCACACTTACAGTGTGAATTCATAATTTTTGTTTTTTCTTTTTATTATAGTTTTCCTCGACAAAATACATAATAAATCACTGAGTTAAAAAAAAAATAAATAAATAAATACTTTTTATACCATTTTTTTTTTTTTTGTTATGCGTCGTTTCAAAAAACCCCAAAAATGTTTTACACGATTAATTATGCATTGGCATTTGGAAAACGATTTTTATTATTCATCGAATACTTTTTTATAATACCCCATATTATTTACTACCCGTCCCGAAACAGGTTTGTGTGTGGAATAGAATACTGAGATAAAAAAAAAATCTATTACTTTGAATTATTCAAAAATCCCAAAAACGGTTTAGGATTTCGCTATTATACTATTATCAGACCGCGTGAAATAATTTAAAATTCGAAAATGGCATTTCTTAAATGGCAAAAGCTTAAATAATAAATTAACTTCTCACACACCCCAAGTACAGTACGCTCAACGGTGGAATTTACCTCTTATAGCCAATAAGAGGTAAATTCCACTCGACCTATTCAACATAATAGTTTTCATACACTACATAAGTACTCTTAAATTAAAAAAAAAATAATTTAAAGAATTTTTATTTATTTATTAAAAAGTTCATTTTTAGTTGCATTTTACAAAAAGTAAAATAATATTCACGACATTCAATTATATTACAAACCTAACCTAACCTATATTAATCGTTAATAAACTGAAATGATAATATAAATTGAAACCTAATTAAAGGTTAAAATTTTATTTTATTAATTTTTTAATAATTCGGTTTACATTTTAACATTATATATATTTTAATCATTTTACGGTTATGTTATATGAGTTCACATTAGGTTCAAACAATAAACATCCTAATTTATATATAAATATATGTATATTTTTCTTCTATTTAAAACGCTAATTACTCAATTAATTATTTAAATATCGTATCTATTGAAAACACAGAAAATACATTAGAGACACTATATAATATATTGTTCGAATGGTTCGTATCAAACAGAGAAAGCACTGTCGTTTACGATTTTCAAATAATGTAAGTAAAAAAAAAAAAAAAAAAAAATCCCTCGCCAGGGACGGAACGGATATTATGAAAACTTGATGATTTTTTTTTTGTCTTGGGAAGGGGAAAACCATGCCCTTTCTGCTCTCCTCTTCGGGGCTATATAACGTTCGGATAATGTGCATTTTCCGGGCTAAATTGCGCGCGCGAGTTCTACTGCAGGGATCGTCGTCGTTATTCCCGCATAAACCACGTCCGTCTGGAAAACCGGTGGGTGGGGGAGTGCAATGTGATATCAATAAGGCGCGCGGTGGTGATGGCGGTCGGTCGCCAATCGTTTTCTCCGATGAATAATATACGAATAACCGCCGCCGCCGCCGCCACCGAGACCCGGGCCATAAATATCCATTAACCGCTCAAATTGCGTTCTCCTCATCGTCGTTGTCATCGTCGTCGTCCTTAGTGGGCATTATCAACCGTGAAAATACTACCGCCGGCTGCGTTCAAAACGTAATAAAATAAATTCGAAAAAAAAAAAAAAACGTTTTTGCTAACCTAACCAGTACACGAATGCGTATTTGAAACGCGGCGACGTGACGATACAACTCAAAATTAATAATATTATTATAACTCGTCAATGCAATTAGTATTTTATTTATTTATTTATTTTTTTTTTTTTTTTTTATTTATTTCAGACCATATTTATGCAATTTTTAATTTATTCACACTGATATCTCATTAAATGAACACAACAGTAATTTTCTATAAAATATCCGTGTATAATCCATGTATTTTGGAAATTTACAAAGGAATTTACAGTAATACATTTATTTTAAATATGCGAAACGAATAATAATTAGTATTAAAAATAAAACTGAAATTAGAGTTTATAATAATTAAACGATGAACATAAGGTCAAAAAAATTGAGAACCGCTGAAAAGACATACGTATCTATCTAAAAGCCTCTCTTATATTTTTAATATTCTTAGAGGGGGCAAAGATTGGATTTAGGGAGGGCAATGCCCACTCTGCCCACCCCCGTAGCTACGGGCCTGATTTATTTATTTTATTAAGCGCTATAAAAACCATCATATATATAAATGCAATATTACATAGGTATCAAAATACAAAACACAAAATAATATTATAGCATCCCTTCCAAGAGCTAAGCTTGTGCTGAAAAAGAGAGTTCTAAATACAGTTGAGTTTAAATAACAATATAATGGTTGATAAAATAAACGAAGACACGCATTAAAATATTTATCTAATTATTAAGTATTATTATTATTGTTATTTGATCCGTGTAAATACTGTAAAATACTTTCGGTGTATGATGCCGTGCAATAATATAAACCTATTTGATCATATTTAAATGCACATCAGAGTCTAAATTCATTGATGCCCTTGGGAGATAAATGTGCTCATAAAAATTAACAAGTGTTTGTGATAAATATTATATAACTAGATTGTGGATTTATATGCATTTATCTATTTATCATATATATATATATATATATAGATAATCGAATGATTCCATTACAGAATTACGTTGCAAGACTAGCTAAATGATTAAACTAATATTAGACGTCAAATATGTTTTTTTACATACTTTAGTTGAGTATAATTTATATTTTTATTGTATTCATGACAATATGTATTCGAGCGCAGAAATTAATTTAAAAGATATGTGGATGGGAGGGGGGTTCTAAGTTAGTAAAAAAAAAAATAAGCAGTTTAAAAAAATAATAACCTCTTCTTTAAGTCTGTAGAAACGAAATGTTGAATGTTTTTTTATTGTTTAAAGTTTCTCTAGGGATTTTTAAGATATTTTTGAATTTCTATCTATTTTTGAATCGAAATGGGCCATGTTTTATGAGATAATATTTTAATAAACTTGTTTTTAGTTTATTTTCAATCGAAATTTCATAAAAAATATAGGCAAACCGATTAATTTTTAATTTCTTAACGAATGTTTTACAACCCTTTAGAAATCTGATCAATGATTGAATACTTTCAAAATTCCAACTGCTAACTTTAGCCACGTGTCCACAATTATTCATAATACGTAATATAATAATTAATAAATTTCTGTTTTATTTTGTTTTTGTATATTTTCAGCACATGTTTATGGGATATTAAGTGTTATAGAATCTCTGCAAACATCCACGGTCTAGTTTTCGTTGACTCAAGTCACACAGGTCGTTTTTTTTTTTTTTTTTTTTTTTTTGTAGAGTTTCCTATAAATTAAGTTGTTTTATCTAATAAAAAAGAAATTGTATTGCTGTCATCAAATAACATGCACCTAAGAGAGTTAACAAAACGTTTAAGGCAAAACAAAAAACAGACCAGAGTGCGTGTAATTTTGAATTAACATTTTTTCTTTATTTCAAACGATACTCGCGGTTTATATCATTCTTTTGTTGGGAAGTGCAAGGACTCGGATTCATACCAAACCTCGTTTGGACCCGGAGCGCTGCGGTGGTGGTCTATGTCGCGATCTCTCACAGAGCGGTTACGGTTGGTTCGGAATTGCAATACCCGACGGTTACTAATCCGTGACGTTCAACTTGAACCCGACTGTGTAATTTTGGGTTGGCGGGTAAACCAGAGTAGTCTCGGCTATGCGCACACCGCGTGTCTGCGGTTGATAAAGACTGATAACACCCAGTGGGCAGCCGGCCACGTCCGTTGCGGTTTTCAGATTATACCGCGGTAACTCCGGCCACCCCCTCCCCCTCCCCCACCAAGGGTGACATAGATCCGACTGCAAAATTCGTCCACCACCACCACATACAACGGTCGTGAATGCGAACAAACAAATGTGTTCGACCTACATACACGGGCAATAATAATTCGTCGGTGTGAAACGAGGGTGGGCCATAGAGTGAATTTCAGGAGGGGGAGAACAAATTTTAAGTTTCTATATTTACTACCAGTTTCAGCAATAATAAATTATCATCATCAGTTAATGTCTCCCCTCCCCTCGAGTTTTGTAAATATACACTGATCAAATTTTTTTATTAATCGCATTGGTCGATCAAATGTAATAAAAAAAAAAAAAATTTAAATGACTTTTGCTTTGAAATTATACTACTTAAAAAACTAAGAACAGTGAACATTGATTTAATTTGTAATAGTTTTGACAACCCATTTGTTTACTATCAGGGCTTTTATTACTTCCACTATTTCTCATCACCTCTACGCCTATTTTCATTATATTTTAGCTTCATTCTTTTTGCAACCTTTATCAGTGCTCAACTTTCACTATCTTTGCCTGGGGGGGGGTGACTACCGTTGATTTCACTGATTGGTTACTCGTTAAATGATACTATTATTTCTATTCTCTCCATAAGTGTCCTGACCACTATATATTTTGTTTTCTTTGATAAAATATGGTCTTATGTTTAGCTTTTGAAATAGTTGGTAGATTTTCTCGTTCATTTTAGTTTTAGTCCTTTCAAAAATTTATAAATTCCTTGAAAAAAAATCTCTTCTTGTCAATCACCACGTTTCGCGTCTATGTGTTAGAAAATTGAGCGTAGATAACTCGATTGTAGGTTAGTCTACGAATTTCTATTTAGGAATTTGAACTTTAATAGTTTTACTAATGTGAAATACCCTTTATTCATAATTTTTGATTTAGATAGGGAACAATTCAACAAATATGATTTTTTTGAGTCTACGAAATGGTGACGATTTTGATAAATCAGGTAATATTTTCATGCTGTTATCCTATTTAAAAATTGTCCGTATTATCCAACGTTATCACAGAAAACTCATTTGACATGGTTTTTGGAATTTTCCAGGGGAGGAAAATGTCCCTCTCCTGATCCCTTCCCCCTCTAATGGGCGCTCATGGTGTGAAAGGCTGTGGTTAGAGTAGTAAACAGTATTTTTCCATAATATATATTTATAAAATTAAATAACACTTTCATAATAAATAAGAAAATATAAAAAAATGCACACTTAGAAGAATCAAAATGACATGTGTAATGTATATGTTTTCAACTAATTCGGGCGTTATGTATGTTCAGTAAAACAAGAGGAGAAAACGTTTTAAATAACTCGAACGATATTATCGAAATGAGCAATAAAAATTAAAACAATTTTAGCGGCCGTAACACTCGAGGGGACGTTTTTCGAGGGATTATTTACGTCGATCCCCGAAGAAAGAAACGTTCACCAGAAAGCATAATATACAAGGGGCTGCTTCGTCTAACCTAACCGATGAATATCTTCTTTCCGCCTCGAAATCTGAAATTGACATTTTTACGAATCTCTTAGGTTTTTTCTTCCCCAAAGAATACAATATCAAACTTTTTTTCCCTTTTCTATTTTTTTTTCCCCCTCATTTGACCCATCATCATCCGTCTTCGTATAACCATCATACATAACACAACCATCACGCTTGATTATGTTATCCTTAAAATCGATGATGTCAACTTCAACTATGACGGTAAATTTAACGCGCACAGTTCTCACGCGCCAAAAGTGTTTAAAATATGTTTTTGTGTAAGAGTTCATAATTATTACAATGTAATATAAGCATAATATAGACGTGTTCTACAATTCTGGATTTTAATGAAAAACGTAAAAATATATCGCGGCGGCGGACGGCGTAGAATAACGTAAAAACTTCGGTAATTTAAAATTTATGAAAATATTAAATATTACACCGCGACGCATTTTCGCGTACATAATTTAAATAGAAACACGGCGCGAGTTGAAAACTTCAAATACGCCAAGTCAAAAGATGTTATTTTAATAAAATAATATAATATTATGCTTACATTAGGAACTCGAATTTCTTCCCGCGCTATATTCCGCAGGTAAGAATAGGGGGGGGGCGGTCTCTCATAGTATACCGGTTGTTTTCGATTACACAGAGATTATATGAGAAAAATATTCTATAATTATAGATAAATATATTTTTTTAATTATTATAACATTTTTGATATTTTGTTTCAATATTATTTTATATCAAAAGTACTTATATATTAGCCACGTTAAAATTTACTAAAATTTGTTTATATGTGTCTTATTTGTTTTTTCTTTTTTTAAATACACCCACTTAGAGTAACACGTCTGAAGAGTGAAGACGTACGACGACTTTTATTATAAATGTATAACCGCACTGTTCGTAATAAATTTGACAACATTGCACATAGAATCGTATTGTATTTCAATGAACAATAGAGCATTTCTCTTTTTACCATATCACATTAAAGTATTTGATATTTTCAATGTACAGTTTAATAGTTATGGATTCACCAGTAATACAATATAACAGAAATATTTTTTTAAGAAAAAAAAAATAGAATACATACATACATATATATATAGTAATATGATCAAAATCATTTATAACTCCTAGGAAACTTTTTTTTTTTACCCATAAGTATTAACCAACAATTACGTATTTATGTTCAATAAATAATAACAGTGACACAATCACGCGCCATAACGATTCTCATAATATTTAGTTTTTATAAAAATCGTTTGAAACAAAATTCTTTCATAACTATTTATTTTATATGGGCATGACGATAAAATGACGTCGTGAACAATAAAACAAAAATAAAATATATATAAAAAGCACACAGAATTTTATCCAAGAATACCAAACGACAATCAATTTCGAACATTATTTTGGGGTTGAATTGAAAACGTTTTTCAAAACTCGGAATTTCCACTAAGAGTTCTCGAGTTTGAATATTAATTTGACTGTTTAGCATAATAATTACCTACATAAACCATGCGATTTGTCATTCAAGTCCAAATTCGATAAGTTTAGTAATCACACGATTGTAAGGTCCGTTGCTTGAAATATCTATCATCAATGTGTCATTGCCCAACATATTTTATTACTACGGAAATAGTTTTATTTTTATTTTTGTGTTAATAATGGCAATCGTTATAAATTATATTTTTTAAATATTAACGACAATATTGTTCTCTTTAACAGCGTTTTATACCGAAGTGTATCTGAAATATGTTCAATTAACGTTTAGATTAGTGAAGTAGAACAGCACAGGGATGTCTCTTCATTATATTTTGCTTCTTTTCTATTCCACTGCTTGAAAACATGCGAAATTTTAATATATTTACTACTTATAAGTGGCGATTTGCGTTTAAGAAACCGTGGAGATAAAAACGATACCAAAAGATTCTCGAAAAAAAAAAAAATATAGTTTTAATAAATAATGCACCAAAAAAAAAAAAAATACTAAAACATAATTAGTAGGGCAGAGGACTTGTAGCATTTGCATATTTGTTTTGCTCAATTACAAAATTAGCTGAATACGAAATAAATGCTTTTACAAAGCTAGTTTTGAAATTTTATTTTGAGTATTTTTGGTTTTTATAGCATATTTTATATTTTTATACTCTATTTTAAAATTGTCTGACACATATTTAACTTATTTCGATTTTTTCCACACCGACGTTTTTATTTCAAACAATTCGGTCAAAATTTTTAGATAAAAATTTGTTTACTTTTATTATTTTTTATCGCTCGAGGATTGCGAATAAAGCAATAATAATAATAATAATACATTTTCTGTAATTAATTTGATTTTGACAATGGTTTAAATTATATCGTTTAATTAATAGTAATTGTTTTGACTCGTTTTAAAGCCTATTTATTTCAATATTATTAAATTAAATTAAATTGTTAATACATATTTTAAGTGCATATTATGGGGTTTTTAAGTGCATAAGTGCTTGCATAATATTTAACGTTTTTTTTTTTTTCAGAGCTACAAGTCCTCTGCCCTAATAATTATTAGTAATTAATCAGGGACGGTGAAACACCACAATTATTTATATCGCATAAACTTTAACCGTAATTTATATATATATAATATACGATTGTAGTACAATTTTTCCAAACCGTTTTTTCCAACTTAATTTCTTCAATTTCAATATTTCCCTCAAAAAAAAAAAAAAAAAATGATCATAATTTAAAATTTTAACTATTTTTTTTTTTTTTTTTATATTATTATTCATTAAATTATTTACATGACGACTTTATTGATAACAATTATATTACTCCATCCATACCTCACAGTCGTTGGTCATAATTAAAAATTTTAATTATTTTATTTAACAATAAATAATTTCTTATATTCGATAAGATAATATATTGATAGATTTGGTATTGTTAAAAATAACTTTTTGGGAAAAATGCTATTGAAAAAAAACAAAATACTTTTTGGGAATAAATGAAAATTTGTGAAAAACAAATTGGGAATAGTGATTCCGAACACAAAATCGATTCCTATACACGTTCTACAACAAGCACATCGTCACGGCAATGTCGTTTACTCGATACGAAATCGATTTCCGCGAATCATAAACAATTATTATTATTTTATACGACATAATATTATACAAATACGAGAACAATACGAGGCGTACCTAGTATGTCTGACGGCGGCGCTTACAGTACGACAACAATAAGTCGCGTTTTATCGCATGGGATGTATTTCGAACTCGATTAGAATAAAAGCATAAAAAAAAAAAAAAAACAATCAGACGTTTAGTCAGGCCAAGGAATTCCACCAGTGTTTATTGAAATACATTTTCAGTTTCATTGTTTCCAAGTTTCCGCTGTATTATATTCGAGTGATGTCAAAATCCACGACTGTAATGAAATTCCGCCGCCGCCGCCGACGACGACGACTAAAGAAGAAATTCGAAATCGTTGTTGCGCGCAATAACTTCTGAATGAATAAACCTTAAAATGCGATCCGTAAAAATATCCAACACCGTCACCGGTTACGTCGCGGAATGGTAAATAAAAATTCGGTTAACGAAAAATCTTTTTCCCCTTAAGGGCAAAAAAAAAAAAAAAAGAACCCTCGATTCTCAAAAGTCAGTATAGTAAGTCTACAAAACGTACACAGCTGTTGTTGATTTTGATTTTATTGTAAAACACATATTTTTTACAATATATATATATAAAATATTTATTGTAATATGTGATTTTATAATTATACTTTCTATGATTGGCTTCATCAGTGTATGCGGCTAATAAAATGGACCTTTCCAAAAAATATAAATACCCCTGAAATGAGTATGAATTTTATTGCATTAAAAAACGCATCAATAAAATTATTAAGGTTGGGATTTCGTAGCACCTAAAATTGAACACATAATATACGTTATAATATTACATATTATTATGTATTGCAGGATTTGGAATTCGATTTCAGCCCTTATGCAATACGTTTTTATGTGTTTTGAAACAAAGTAGTATTAACAATTTTCTCTAAATTCCGTAATAACTATAACATTCCACAATTCCCCATAAAAATAAACATCAATTTTTACAACGTTCTCCTCCGAGTACGTTATAAAACAGTAGTTATTCCACTGTAGTGGTGGATGATACGTAATCCAAAATGACGGGGAATAAACAGATCTGAAGGAAGGTGAAATGAAATGAAGAAAAAAAAAAAAAAATGATGTTTAACATTATTGTCATACGACGTCCAGTCGGGACGCGGAGGAATGTGAGCGGGGAGTTGATAACAGAAGAAGGCCGGGCTAGATAAAAGTACCAACAGAAAATTTTAAAATAATATAAGATCGAACGTTTTGGTTTGATCTGTATGCGTGTGTACACTATTTCGCGAAATGATAAAAGTTATAATATGTAAGCGCGTTATTACTGTGTTATTAGTAATTACATCCATAGTACATCATTTTTTATTAGACATTCGCATTTTTAATGAATTTAATACTGCAATAATACAATTTAATTGTTATTTTGTTACTATTAATATTTTATTTATTTCGCATACCTAACAGATATTATGTAAAATATGATATCATCCCTTTTGCTGAATCAATAGAATATGAAAATTTTGTGATCAATGGTCGGTAGTACTTCATTGTTATCGCTATTCCGAACGTTATCAACTTAACCTATAAAATTCGGGCGACTGCCGACGACTGGTGAGTGGGAGGAGTGTGCGTTAAAGATTCACGAGTCTAGTCTAGAGTCTAGGCGCTCTGCTATGAGTATCCCACCCGATATGTGAAAAACACCCCAAGATGCAAAGTGTACACTTTTTTTTGTAATAACTTGCCTTTGTAGTTTTTATTCATAATCGAACACAGTACCTTTTACTAATACATTTTGACAAATAGTATTTATATAATATATATATATATATATATTAATAATAATAAACTATTAGTATTCTCGTCCTGCCCGTTTCGGTAATAGAGGCACCTCTATCAATTTATATATACTAATTAATTTTGTCGAGCTAGATTATGCAGAAAGGTCTGTATAAATAAAATACCATTATCATATTGTACCGGCCAAGGTACTACCGCCCAAATTGTCCCGCGATGAAATGGCCACGTTAAAATGTGAGGGAGGGGACCGGTGAAATGTATTATTTTTTTTTTTTTTAATTGAGTTTTTATCGATCGAGTGGCAATACTCTGATTATTTCATGACAGTGTTTTTTTTTTCTCTCTCTCTCTCATTCGCCCCCCCCCCCCGGCTACCACCAATTGCAAAAGTCATATCGTTACGCGACGTCTCGCGTACAATCGTATTATATAATATTATTATTTGTCTAAAGTGTCTTCATTAATATCAAGTTTTCTATATTATCGTCATATGGCCAACAGAGCTATAGGGTATGGTATATATGTCACATTGATTTAAAGACAGTCGGATCGTGGAGTCAAGGAAATTAATAGGAGAAAAAAAAAATACCCCCGAAACCGCAATAATATTATAGGCGTGCAAATGAAAAGTTTAAGTTCGAGTTTTCGTTCGGTTTATTGTTCCCTCCCCCCCTCCCCCGTTTTCAAAACGAGGAATCTGTAACGATTTTATACAATGATTCGCAGGTCTCCGAAATAAGGAATGCTTGGCAACAAGGGTTTCGCGTAACCCGTTCCCGGATTATTAGAAATTGGACTCACACATATGGTGACGGTATTTTCGGAATTTTTGTCAGTACAAAAGCGTATGGAAAATCGACCGGCAGACCACCGACCGACACGAATGGTGGCAACACGTCTGCAACAACATTGAACCCTAGCTGCACAATAATACGCTGCCGTATGATAATAATTCTCTAAGGAGTCACGAATGAGTTCATTCATTCCACATGACGCCCGTCGTCACTACTGACCTTGTAATAATATATCGTTGACAACAGTGGCGTATGTAAGGGGGTAGTCCAGGGGTACTGAACACTCCCCAGAACTAAAAAAATCCAATGCAAAAAAATTATCATCCAATGAATTAAGTAATAAATAATTATAAAAGGTGTAAAATGCAACGCAGGAGGAGAAGATGGCGGTCCTAATTTAAAACCTTTAAGATTCTGAGTGGACCCCTTACAAATTACTATCTGATACATATATAATATACATATATATGTATACAGTAACTATTTTAAAATGTTGGACCCTCCCCAGAAAAATTTGAAAATACGCCATCAGTTGACAATACTTCTGAACTCGCGCGGGTTTGGCGAATTTTCATCGTGAAAACGTTATTCACTACTACACGCTTCGACTAGTATCATTTAGTGTATATAAATACACGTGTAATAATAATTGATAATTATTATTGGTCGATGTAGTGCGATTATCAAAATTATTGTTCTGATTTCATGAAATATTTTTTATGTATACCTTTTATTGACATTGGACAAGTGATGACAGTTTTAATTTGTTGAGATAAGTTTATTTTTTTTGATCTTTCTTTTTGTTATATATTTTAATAATCATGTTCATTTTTACCCCGTGTAATTATAATATTAAAAACTTAGTAGTCGATTTTCATTTTTTGCGTTCAAAAACATCAAATCAACAAATCAGTCCTACACAAACTTTGCGGGTATTTTTCATTAATATTTCGTAATAAACGTGACAATATTTTCAATGTGTTTGACATAGGTAATAATAGTAACTTCTAATCACATTTTTAGTTCTTGAATAAATTTGCAGGTAAAAACCTGCACAGGAAATTAGCATGTTCGCAAAGTGTTTTAACTAACATCGTTTTCGTTTGTATTAACTAAGCATCGACGCGTGGAAACTTTTTAATTGAAAAAATTAATATCACGAATTTTCCGTCACTTTTTATATAATTATAACATTTTTTTTTTTACAAATTATAGATTTTAATATTTTGAATTTGAAAAGATAAGGCATACTTACTCTCCTGTGATTAATAATTAATTAAATATTATTATGATCTATCTTATACGATTACAGGGCTGCAACTTTAAAAACCAAAAATAAAAGTGAGAAAAGTGACTATTTTTTTTTTTTAAAAAGTGACAAAAAAGTGACTTCTTTTTCTTAAAATGTTACAATAAAGTGACTACAAGCAATGCAATAAACTTGAGAACTTGATTGCTTTCGTCCCCATGTAGAAATAATATTACCAAAAGAATGTTTTTTTAAAAGCCATGCATCTTGAACTGTACATTTTCCCATGTTTAGATCAAAATATATACCAAAATTAAATTAACATGAAAAATACCACTCAATAAACTAAAAAGATGCCTTTAGAGGCATGTTAATTAAACATTTTATAACTAAGAATAAAATAACAAATAATAAATATTATAAAACATTTATAAATTATTAGAATATTGAAAACAAAACAACTTGATTCACGATGTATTGTTAAGCAGATAACATTGGTCTATGCAGACTGAGTCTGTGCATAGAGTTGCTAGCTATCAGCTGCTGCTACATAGCCATAGATAAGAATAATA
>JAIPRM010007525.1:0-17095 GCA_025469315.1 Stegophylla sp. TES_Ste_2020 | reverse complement strand
TTTTTAAAATTTGATATATAATTCATTGTTTTACGTATTTTGTTGTAATTATGAACATTGGCGTAAACTGGGTACAAATGTATCAACTACACCACCACATTTCAAATGTGGTGGTGCAAGTTTATACTTTTTCACCACCAGAAAATTTATGTATTTATCAATGTATGCTATATAGTTTTTCTATTTTCAAAAGTTAACATTTGTATACTAAAGATATATATATACAAAATTGCAATAATTGTCCTACAACTGTGTCTTTTTTATGTCACGTGTCCCTATATTTAACCTTATGTGTGTAGAATTTCAAAAAAATAATAAATAATTTTTTCATTTAACTAATTCTGAGTGGAGCTTCAGCTAATTAAAAACAACAAAAATTGTTAGTTTTATATTGTGTCTGTTTAATTATAATTGTTACACATTTACAAATTATATTCTATCTGAAGTTCGTTTATTATTAGGTATTATTGAGATTTTCGTGATTTAAGCAATATTATTTTTAGAATAGGTAAAAAATAACAGAATAATACGTGTCTATTTAATTATACTAGGCAATTGATTATTGTTTTTGAAAAAAGTTAAAAAGTTTTGATAAATTATTATATTTATTAACTATATAAGTATGTCTGTTTTTTTAATTCTTCAATTATTTCGTCATAGTTAATAGCATAGGAGTAAACTGGGAGGGGCAAGAGGGGGCAACTACCCCTTCACATGAAATTAAACTGGACAATGCTCCCCTTGATATTTTGTAAAATTATTGAAAGGGCCTTTTGACTTATTAAGTGCCTAAAGTATAAAATTTTAAAAGATTAACATTAAAAAAAGCCGGACATACTTCACACCAGGGATATTCTTCACTCTTCGGGTCAAACACTCTTGGTGAGTATATAGAATTTTAAAGAAATTATAAATCATTTCTTCAATTAGACGATTCTGAACGGATGATGTTAATAATATAAAGAACTATAATAGTCGTCATTTTCAACATGCCCACCAAAAGTATCTGACATGAAGAGTGAAGAGTATAAGTGGTGCAAAATATATCCGGTTTTCTTGTCTATACTTTTCTTTATTTTACTTCACTTTTTTTTTTATTTAATAAAATATAAAAATGACGAGAAAAGGTGTAAGAAAAATGACCAAAATTTTTTTTTTCATATTTTTAAAATTTTTGTTCGCCAAAATGTTTCTCATATTATTGTATATCTATATTTAAATTTTCATAAAGTTTGGATCAAAAAATAATTGTTTCCGCTTCTTTTTAGTCAAATTTTTGGTAGTTTTTCCAAAAAAAAAAAAAAATTTGAAGAATTGAGATTTTCAAAAAATGACCTCTTTAAGGTACCAACAATGAGGAAAATCCGGTTTCAAAACGTTGCTGATAGAAACTTTTGGACAAGTAGATCTATACGAAAAAGTTTTCACAGAAAAAAAACATCATTGTAAAAACTTTAACTTCTAAAAATAATAATAACTGACTATCTAGTTTTTGATTTTTTTAAAAATCTTTAACTATCTTACTATTGTAGTCATTTGACCCCCCCTCCTTCACCCCTAAAAAAAAAAGTTGAAAATATGTTACTGAATCGGACTTAATATATAAACTTCATTGGTTACCAAAAAAAAAAATCAAGTATACCCCTCCCCCCACTAAAACTACCTAATTTACGCCTATGGTTAATAAATTTGGTCATCTGCTGTTCTATGAACTGAAACAATAGATCTGTGAGAGTCTTTCTCGAGTAGTTAAGATTTCCAATTGACCGAAATGTAGAATATACACTTTCACATAAGCGACTTGATACATTATAAAAGTAAATGCAATTATTTATTATATTATTTGGTATGGGGAAATCAATCTAAATAATATATTGTTGGATTGTTTTAGAAGTATATCCTATTGGTATATCAGCTATATTTTCAAAACTTAATTTTTTTTAAGACAATTTGGTATTAGGTACATAAGCAATAAATTTATTAATTGAAAAAAGATTATTAAAAGATAATTTAAAAATATTTATACAAATATATCCTATACAACTATTGATTTAAATAGCGTTAGGGTCCATGGGCCCCCTCCCCCCCTTGAGGGCGCCCTTGTTATTAACACCAGCTCCTTCACTCCACGCAAAATTGGAAAAAGATTATAAATTGTTTATCAAGTAAGGATTTGGAATGAAAATAGGAATTTTAGGTGAGTTCAAATTGTGAATTTTTGTCTTTTCTGCACCACCAGAAATTGAGGCTAATTTACACCACTGTTTATGAAATAATTTTTGTTGGACCGTGTTCATGTTTATAAAAAATTAGATAGGCTTGGTAAAAAAAATTACAGACTGGGCATAGGCGGAAATAGTTTTTAATATAAGCGAAAGACAGTACCGTATTTTCCAGTAAACACTATAACCTAGTGCTAAGGGCGACAATTTTTCAAGGTCGGCAAATAATTTTTAATATTACATTTTAGATTCTGAGCGGCAGCGAAGAAGCCTATGATTTTACAATGATGTTTTTTTTTTATATTTTTTTTTCTCTTGAATTAACTTAAGCTACGCTCAGAATCGTTATACTGAAGAAACGATTTATCATTTCTTTATAATTTAACACAACTACCAAGTTTCATACAAGAAGCAAAGAATACCCATGGTTTTATAGAACCTGGTTATTATCATATAAAACAATGATTTTTTTTTTCGAAAGCTCATGCAATATTTATTTAAATTACACTCGATATGTTATTATTACCTTAACTATTATAATTATATTACGCTTAATAATTTTTTATTCAATTTTGGATACCTAGATTTTGTCTAAGTATTGAGCGTTGTATGACTAGCATAAAATGTATACATACAATTTGTTTTATATAAATATATATATATATAAAAAGAAAAAAAATGATTTAAATGTACAATTTTATTTTAATACCAAGAGTTTGACATATTGACGAGTCTAATAACAAATTTCTAATTTGCCGACTGAAATTTTGAATAGGTGGAGGGGGCGTCCCCGCACGGGACGGTCCTGTTTATGTATGGCAGCAATTAACTGTTCAGTTAAGAGATCTATTTCTAAGTTAAAACGCGTACAAAATTATTTTAAATTCACTGAGGTTATTGGCATATTGAAACTGAAATAGTGAATAAAATGGACTTTGATGCTATCTATAGATGATATAATAATATAATAGATGATTTAAGACTCTAAAGTCGCGCAGAAAGTCGATGAGTACTAGCACTAACTATTTAATTTTGTATATAATTTAAAAATGAACTATTTAAGAATTTTTAACAACAATGTTTTTTATCATTATATTTTGTATCATATTTTAGATTCTGAACGAAGTGAAGGAGCTAGTGTTTTTACAATGATATTTATTTATTTTTTTTTTGTATAGTCTTTTTTGCATGAATCTATTTGTCCAAAAGTCTCGATCAGCAACTTTTTGAAACCGAATTTGCCTAGTTAGTATTTTAAAAAGGTCATTTTTTGAATTTCTCAATTCTTCAATTTTTTTTTTTTTTTGAAAAACTATCCAAAATTTGAGAAACAAAAATGAAAAACATTTTAGCGATAGAAAATTTTGAAAATTTAAAAAAACAATTTGGACACTTTTTAACATTTTTTTTCTATCATTAATTATATTTTCCTTTTCTATCTTATTAGATAAAAAAAAAAGTTAAGTAAAGTTTAGAAAAGAAAGTCGGACATGCTTCGTATCACTGGTATTCTTTGCTCTTTGGTCATATACTCTTGGTGGGTGTTTTAAAAATGACGACTTTTATTATTCATTATATTATTAACTTTTTTCGTTCCCAAATGTTTTATTGAAGAAATAATTTATCGTTTCTTTAAAATTCTACACACATATTAAGAGTATTTGACCCGAAGAGCGAAGAATATCCGTGATGTGACATGTGAAGTATGTCTGGCTTTCTTGTTTTTACTTCACTGAACTATTTTAAATTTAGTTTTTCATATGAATGTATCAATGTATGTAGGTATGCATTTTTATAATAGCTGTATATTTTTATTTTACGTCATTAAATTCTAAGTAATGGAGAAAACTACTAAAATTGTATGCTTTAATAATATTTTTTAGAATAAAAAAATATTTTTTTAAAAGGCGACAATTTGTTTGGTGCTTAAAGCGGCACAATGATTAAATCCGGCACTGATGTAGGAACATTGTGACCCCAATAAAAACGGTCCATGCTGATATTTAGTATTTCGGTGTCAGGAATAAATATAATTTAATTTAGATACTATCCAAAAGTGATTTATCGTTATGTAAATAATTTTCTGTATTTGTCATTTAGGTTTTTTATTTGATTTTGTAATTAATTTTAAGGACTGGTGAAAAAAAATGTTTGGATCGGTCGGGCTATGTTACTTAGCTTGTGTTACTGACACTTGTTGAATAGATAAGGCCGGAAAATAAAATGTATAATGTGTTAAAATATATTTTCATGGATGATACTGCATTTAATTTAATGTGTATGATAAAATATAGAAAATAAAAAATGTCCAGCGGAAATATTCAAAAACAGTGGGTAGTAGATTACAGAAAATATATCTCAAAATGAAAGAATTAAAATCAGTTTGACAGCTATGATGTGTTTCCGTGTAGCTATTATTATTTACCACTAGAGACAGTTTCCTCTCAAGATAGATTGCCTGAAAGTAAAATTTAATTTTAAATATTAACCTCTCATTAAAATACAATGGAGATAATTATTAATCATTCGTAAATATTATCATTTGCCGTATTTTGAATTTTCAAGCAATCTGTTAGAAAAATAAGAGTAAATTTTCTTATAAAATCATAAAAAAAGTAAAGTAAAGAAAATTTAAGTATCCAAAGTAAAGTAAAGTAAATGTATAAGTACCTAAAATAAAGTAAAGTAAAGCAAAGGTAAGTAAAATTTAGACAAGAAAGCCGGACATACTTCACACTACGGTTATTCTTCACTCCTCAGATCAGATACTCTTGGTGGGTGTGTAACATTTTAAAGGAACGATAAATTATCTTTTCAATAATACGATTCTGAAAGAAGGAAGTCAGTAATGTAAAAAGCAATAATAGTAGGTAGGTATATTCAAGTTTCAACTCACCCACCAAAAGTATCTGATCCTAAGAGCGAAAAATACCCGTGGTCGGTAGCGCGAAGTATATCCGGCTTTCTTGTCTATACTTTACTTATGTTTGCTTTATTTTACTTTACTTTCCTTTACTCTAATTAATTTTAGTTTACTTTACTTTACTTGCCTTTGCTTTATTTATTTGTTTTCCTTTACTTTACTTTACATTTTTTTACTTTTTTTTATCTAATAAATAAGAAAGGGGGAAAAAATTAATGAGAAAAAAAAGTGTCCAAAATTTTTTTTTTATATTTTCAAAATTTTCTTGTGCCAAAATTAACTTTTAAACTTAACGTTTATGTAGATGATTGATCAAAGTATTATTCAAAGTATTATTCAACGCTGGTATCCATGGATATAATATGAGCACGCTATATGCTGAACTCTGTATACTATAAAATATATGTGCTGTATAGTAACGTATAATTAACGAGTTAATGTATATAAAAATCTTTTGTAAAATTGTTTAGGCTATTTGCTCAATATAGCTTATTATAGGTATACATAAAAACGTTTATCTCTCTTTCAACTTTGCTCTCAACATTACTAAAGTGGCTTAATTTATATATATATATTATATATATATCGATGATAATTAGTTATGAACCATTTAATTACGGTATAATATGTACCTACATTTTGTTTTAAAAATAAACCGTCATTAATAATATAATATTATAATGTCTCTTGTGCACTATTTTTCTATACATTTAAGTAAATTAATAAGCAATCAAATTCGATAATTAATATTTAATTTGTTGATATGAAGGGCTCGGACCTAGGGTTGTTAATTAGTAAAAGTGGCATACGTATAGGTGGGGATAAGGGGCTAAACCCCCCCTCATTACTTGTATTATTATTATTTTTTATTACATTTAAATTAGGTTTTTTTTTAATTGTGTCAAACAGCTTACTTAACACACTAATCAAATCTGATTTATTAACATAGTAATTGGAATTATGTCAAATACTTTGTTTCTAGAATGGGGTTACTTCTAATCCACATTTCAATTTTGTTTGCAATTATAAAGTCGTTTTTTTTTTATCGGTCAAATTTCATGTTTTTGTTTTTACATTCTTGAGTAAGTATAATAAAACAATACTACTAATGTTTCATTCAAATTTATTGTAAATCATAAATTTATTATATCCCATAATTTATCCACATTATTTTTGAAATTTTCCTGTTGTTGCAACTATTTCACAAAATTAATTTTAGTCATTTAACAATTGATCCAAAATAATAATCCTATGTACTTAATAAATTGACTACTTACTACGTTAGTAAATAGTTTTATCAAACTCAATAAAATTATCAAAATATTTACCCACATGGGATACTACAAAATGGTCATTTTAAGTTTGATGACCATTTACCTCTTTAATATAAACAGAGTAGCGTAGGAAAAGGAGAGATAATTGTTTCACCGACATTTTACCAAGATGTCAAAGTAATCGTTTTGTGTCCTTAAAAACATAGAATTTAATCAAATGTGAAATGATATAAGAAAATAATTTTTTTTTTCTACTGTAAGTCCCCCTCTATAATATTATGTGTACACTACTGTTAGAGGGGCACAAAAAAGTATTTGTGCTAAATACTCTTGTAGACCCAGGGGGAAAATTTAGCTGGAAAATATATTTTATCACCTTGGTATATCACTATAATAGCAATGAACGAATAAAACAATAATAATGGTTATTACAGTTCACGCGCTTCGCCATAATTATCAATAATACTCTCGAATATTGACCTCTTTGATTTAATACCTTTATTGTCATTAATACAATTAATATCGTTACAAAAACGGTACAATGTAGCTCAGTTATAAACTAATAAACATCTATAATCTTCGTGAAAGTGTATAATATTGTATTTGTTGTTCCATAGTAAATCTAGTCTTGGTGGGTGTATTGAATTTTAAGAAACAATAAATCATTTCTTCAATAATACGATTCTAAATAAAAGAAGTTAATAATATAAAGAAAAATAATAATCGTCATTTTCAATACATCCACCTAGAGTATCTGAACCATTGATCGAAGAATACCCGTGGTGCCAATTATGTCCGGCTTTCTTGTCTATACTTTATTTTACTTACCTTTACTTTTATTTACTTTATTTTTCTTAACTTTACTTTACTTTATTTTACTAAACTTTACTACATACTTAGAAAAAATTTCCATTTTTTTTCACATTTTCTAAATTTTTTTGCTCTAAAATATTTGTTATATTATTGACTATTTATGTTTATTAAATTTTTATAAGGGTTACATTAAAAAAAAAAAAAGATAGTTTCCGAGTCTTTTTCGTCAAATTTCGGTTAATTTTTCTTAAATTTTGAGAAAATAATTTTAAAACTCTAAAAGTACTATTTAGGGGCGAATCCAGTTTCAAAAAATACTGTTTGAAACTTTTGGACAAGTGTTTTTATACGAAAACGTGTACATATAGAAAAAGAAAAATTAAACATCATTTTAAAAGTACTTACGCCCCTTGTAGATCTTGGGCAGAGTGCCTGCTAAAATTATTAGAATATTTAATAAAATATAAGTATATATTTTGAAATTGTTTACGTTTTTAATGTATAGTCAAAGTAGGCTTGTGATATTTACATTTCTAACCTAAAAACATCATATTAAATATAATATTAAAAAAACTAATAGACTTGATTATATTGTGTTATATTTCAAGTACCAATGTCAAAATACTAAATATTTTATAGCTCTGAAGTACTTAATACAGTATAGCCGCAAAGATGCGAGTTCATTGAGAAAGAATAGGTATTTTACAACACTAAATATTCTTTATTATTAAATTGTTAATATCATTAAATAATACGGTTTAATTATGTAAATGCTAGAAACCTATTCATTTGTTTTTGTTTTTAGATTCTGAATGAAATGAAGAAGCTAGTGTTTTTACAATGATGTTTATTTTTTTATTTTTTCTGTGTACAACTTTTCGCATAGAAATACTTGTCCAAAAGTTTCGATTAATAACTTTTTGAAACCGGATTTGCCTCTAAATTGTACTTTAAAGAGGTCATTTTTTGAACTTCTCAATTCTTCAATTTTTTTTTTGGAAAAAACTACCCAAAATTTGACAAAAACGACTCGGAAACCATCATTTTTTGATCCGAATTTTATGAAAATTTAAACATAGATAGGAGATCCTATAAAAGATTTTGATGTAAGAAAATTTTGAAAATGTAAAAAAAATTTTTGGAGATTTTTTGAAAATTTTTTTTTTTTATTATTAACTTCCTTCGTGCAGAATCGTTTTACTGAAGAAATGATTTATCGTTTCTTTAAAATTTAATACGCCCATCAAGAGAATACCACCCGTCGTGCGATGTACACCCATCGTGCGAAGTATGACCGGCTTTTTTCATAATTTGTTTTAACGTATTCAATTATTAAATATTTTTGTAATGACCATATCTCATTGATTCATATAATTCCCAATTTAAAATGTTAAATAGGTACTCATAAAATAAAGCAATAACAAATGTTTTGCAACATTTAAATTTCGAATTCAAATTAATGACCTGACGTAGGCTTGGTTTTAAGGGGAGCGCTGGTGTTCGATTGCCTAGGGGTGCCACACTTTGTGGGAGGAAATTTTATTTTTATGTATTTCCTGTATTTAAATAAAGAAAATTAAATGTTATTATAAAGGTTATTATTTTTATTTATTAATAATTAAAGCTAATTGGTTTATTTTTGATGATGAACTTATAAGTCTCAACATAGACGTACCAGCAAAGTTTTTCTCATTGTTAGGAATTATCAAAATAAATCTATTTTTAATAATAGTCAACCATTTTACCATCTAGAGGCAAATTTTGATTTGAAAATTTGCTGGTCGAAACTTTTGGATAAGCGTTTCTATACGAAAAAGAGTTTACAGAAAAAAAAAAGAAAAATAAACATTTTAAAAACATTAGCTTCTTCTCTCCATTCAACATCTAAAATAATATATTTGATAAAATGATAGTAGATAAATTTGTCAACATAATTACAATATTATTGTGGAATAGGTATAAATGTATTATTTAATTATTATTAAAATTTTGAAAATTTCGTACTGCACACTTATTATTTTAGAAAAGTCACTCATAGTTTCAATGTTCCTTCCTAACCTCAGAAAAAAAAATTCTTGTTATAATTTATTAAATAAAAAAAAATATATTAATGTTTCTCTTCTAGGCTCTACAAAAGTTTACTTTATGCGATATAGATATATTTTTTAACAATTGTTTTCAAAGTAAAACTTGTCGTTTTATCTAATAATTCCGACGATGAAGACATTTCTGTCAACACACTTTGGTAATTCAAAATTCACACTTAGTTTTTCATTCTGCACACTTTGTGCTCTTATCACAGGCCCTGATATTACATTTTGAGTGAAGTGATGAACGTAGTGTTTTTGCAATGGTGTTTTTCTTAATTTTCTTTTTCTTTTTTCAGATTCTGATATAGTTGGTTCTTTTGGAAAGTTATTTTTCAAAACTTCAATAGAAAATTTTCTATACGTATGAAATAGTACTGAAAAACTTATAAAAATCGGCAAAATATGTCATAACTTGAATTATCATAAATTTGATTTTAATTTTTAACGTAACTTCAAAAATAATGGAGCTAAATTTGAAACTTTCACTTAATACTAAAAAAAGTTATGCACATATTTCATAATAATTTTGAAAAATGTTGTTAATTTTGAGCTAAGGATAGAACTTTAAAATATTGGGAATCTTCAGTTTTTTGTTAGTTTTTATTTCATAAAATTTTAATTTCCTGAAATAAAGACCTAAATATTTAATTCAAACATACTCATATGTATTACTAGCGAACTTAAAAAATGTAATGTTTAAATATTCTCAGAATTTATTAGTTTTACATAAAATTTCACACTTTAACGTATATACTTACAGTAGTAAATTTTATTTACACGGATCTTGTGTTTATTACCAATTATTTAACCAAAAATATTTTGATTAGATTTTCAGTGGGTTCGGCTTCTATGAAATAAGAAAATTAGGTTCCGATAGAGGTTAAGGTTCTTAAGTTTTCTTCGGGAATCGGTTTTTTAAGGTCAATGCCTTGAAAAACGCTGCTACTCATATTTTGATCCTAGATAAGTAACCAAAATACAACTGATTAAACTTCCTTTCTTATTTTTTCTTGGTTCTGCCTATTAAAGCAATACATAAGTTCCAATATCAATCTCTATGACAATTTTTTACGACAATTTACAAAAGAATAATTTCGACATCAAATGTATAAAACAAACTGAATACATGCACAAACAAATATAACAAATTAAAGGGTAAAAAAATATGATAATCCTTCTAATCTCTTTCTGAAAACGCTTCAGTATTTTTAATTAAGCATATAATTTGTACCTATCTATTTAAATACCAACGTTTGCAGTCACGTACACCTTTTATGAAAGTCAAACATGCGCCGTTTTTCTAATAGACTTATTATTACGTAATGTAATTAATGCATAGATACGTGTAAATAATGATCAATATAATACGAAGAGTCATTAGGCTCAAGTTTGATAAAAAGTAATATATAAATAAATTTATTATATTCAATAATTTATATATTTATATAAGCGTTTTTAGGAAGAGATTAGGATGATTAACGTATTTTTTACCCTTTAACCTATTATTTTCGTCTGTGCATGTATTTAGTACCTATATATAAATATAAAACAATTTGTTTGTACAAAGAAATTATAATGAGGTTGACTTAGTTAGCATGTTAATAAATATACTTTTACCATATTTTTTTAGATAGTTCATTTTAATTGGATAAACTTATAGATACAAAAATATTCTTAATACATAATATACATAAATGAAGTAACAAATTAAAAAAAATAAACTAAATGACTTACTTGAATTAATAACATTTATATATCATTATATATCATTTTGTAGTATCATAATTTGACAATGTATGCTCATATTCGTCGAGAATTTCTTAATGTGTTATTGTAAAATAGCCACAGATAAACTTATTTTAATTTAATGCAACAATTTTATTATAATTTAATAGCTCTTTTTGAAACAAATCGCAATGCCATAAAGGTCATATTTGGCCATGGGGTTTTCTTTTTGCCAAAGAATAATGGTATTAATCAAATTTAACAGGCTATCTATTAAATATCTTCAACGCTTCACCGGAAAACATTGAATTATGTAAATATTTTTGGGGTCGCTGTTAGTTGAGGACCCTTATTTATCACAAATGAATTCTAATATAACTTATTAATGCTAATAAAATTAGACTGAATTAAATTAAATAAAATGCGATTATAATGTTGAAAACTTTTTATAAAAACACAGGGTCTGTTAACCCAGATTTAAGCACGAGGCCTGGGGTGAAGGCCCCGCTCGCCCTGCCTCAGGGCCGGCCCTAAGTAGGAAAAGGATCCTCAGTTTGAGGTAATGTGAGTTGATATTAATCATAACTTAAATACATTTATTTATTTATTACCACAGTGTTGGCATAGTCTTATTTCTTTTATTTACTCAATACTACAAAAAATTATATTCCCTATATTTACTGGAATAAATATTAATGGATACCTACTACAATATCAAACGGGTGATTGCTAGTTAAATATAAAATAAAACGATTTTGAGCGGATCTTTAGTTTAATCAAGACAAATTTACTTAAAAACTATAAAGTTATTAAGTATTACAAAAAAAAAAATAAATAAATAAATATATACTCAGCCATTCATGACATTTTATTATGAAATAAAAAAATTAAAGTAAAGTAAAGCAATGATGAGTAAAGTATAGACAAGAATACCGGACATATTAGTACCACAGGTATTCCTCGCTCCTCGGGTCAAATACTCTTGTTGGGTATGTAGAATTTTTCAGAAATGATAAATCATTCCTTCAAAAATACGATTCTGGACAAAGAAAGTTAATAATATAAAGAACAATCATAGTCATCGTATTCAACACACCCACCAAGAGCATCTGCTTCGAGAAGCGAAGAATACCCTTAGTGTGAAATATATCCTGCTTTCTCATCTTTACTTTATTTTACATACATGAATTTACTTTACATTACTTTATTTATCGTTGTTTTACTTTACTTCATTTTATTTTATTTTCGCGTCTAATAAATAAAGAAAATTAGAAAAAATTAATGTGTAAAAAAGTGCCAGAAAAAAATTTTTTTTTTTATTTCAAAAATTTTCTTGCACCAAAATCTTTTTTGTATTTAACTACAATTAAGATTTCATTATGTTTGGATTAGAAAAAATTTCCAAGTCTTTTTGTAAAGTTTTGCATAGTTTTCCCAAATTTCGAGAAAACAATTGATAATTCCGATAGTGAATTCTTTAAAGTTTTCTAGAGGAAAATCCGGTTTCAAAACGTTGCTACTCAAGATTTTTAGACTAGTGTTTTGAAAACGTGTTTACCAAAATAATAATAATAATAATAAAATAAAAAAAAATATTCGATTTCTTTTTTACATTTTCAAAGATTTCTTGCACCAAACAATTTATTATACTATGGTTTATCTATGTTTAAATTTTCATAAAGTTTGGATCAAAAAATGATAGTTTCTGAGTTTTTTTTTTTTTTGCCAAATTTTGGGTAGTTTTTCCCAAAATAAAATTGGGAAATTCGAAAAATGGCCTTCGTGGCTGTGTAAAGTACCATTTAGAAACAAATTCAGTTTCAAAAAGTTGCTGGTCGAGACTTTTTGACATCTATTTCAATACGAAAAAGTGTTTACAGAAGAAAAAAAAAATAATAAAAATCTTTGTAAAAACACTAGTTTCTTTGCTTTACTTAGACACTAAAAGAAATATATTTATTAAAAATCTATATGAAAAGAGCACAATTTTTACAAATGAAACTGAAATCCCAATTAGTTTAGTTGAGCAACTGCATAATTAACCATATTTATTTACCTAATGATATTGAAAATTTGGAAATTTAAATTAATAAATGAACCGAAAATACAAAAATATAAAAAGAAAAGGACGTACTTCGTACCTTGGACATTCTTCACTCCTCGAATTGGATACTCTTGTAGATATACTGCATTTTAAAGAAACGATAAATCATTATTTAAATAAGACTACTCTGAGTGGAGCTTCATTTTATTCAAGACAATTTTATTTCAAATTTATAAAGTATGTTATTTTTATTACAAAAAAGTTTATTTTTTCTTCGTCAGTTTTATATTACACCATTAGCTAAGAAAAAAAAAAAAAAAAAATGTTTGATGAAAGTGTGTTAGAAAACATTTTTTTTTTTTTTTACCTATTCCAAATTTTCTTATGGTGAATATATTTTCCGAATTATTGTTTATCTATGTTTAAATTTTCATACAATTTAGATTAAAGAAAGATAGCTTCCGTGTGTTTTTTGTGGAATTTTAGGAAGTTATTTCCATGAGTTTTCCTAAACTTTGCAAAAGCTATTAAGAATTTCGAAAAATATCCTCTTAAAGGTACGATCTAGATGAAAATTGTGATTCAAAAAGTAACTGGTCGAAAGTTTTGGACAAGTATTTCAATACGTAAACTTATACATATAAATAAACAAAAATTAAAATAAAAAAATGATATCATTGTAAAAACATTAGCATCTTCGCCCCATTTAGAATCTAAAATAAACTGCTGGATCTAGCATTAATTTTTGTTGAAAATAAAATAGCAGATTTGTTCAATTACAACGCCTATTTTTATATATATATAAAAAAAAAAAAAGCCGGACATACTTCGCACGATGGGTGTTATTCGCACGACAGGTGGGATTCTCTTGACGGGTGTTTGAATTTTGAAGAAACGATAAATCATTTCTTCAATAAAACGATTCTGAACAAGGGAAGTTAATAGTATAAAAAAAAAAATTAATTGATAACCTGATTTTGCATTATTTTATGAAAGTTTTAAATAAGTATCAGATATTTTATTCTGCTCTCAAACAATATTAATTTATTATGGGTTTCCATTGTTTTTTTTTTTTTTTTGAATGACAGAAGAAAAATGTTTGTGATTGCTCTCCTCCCAATATTTGTTCCCCCACCCCACAGGAAAAAAATATTTTAGTGCTATTCATGGGTAGTGCCCCTAATACAACTTAAAATTATAGCCCTTCTAGACACAGGCTTGCGTTTGACTTATTCGTTAATCCACCTCTGATTCCAGACATAGTAATAATGTTGTATTATCGACATCAACAAATAAAAATTACTAAATAGTCATATAAATTAAATGCAAAACTTTCACTGTGCACTGAGCCGGTGTCACAAGAAATTTATACCCACCAAATCTTTACTCCATGGTGGGTAATAATCGTCTAATGTGGCAATGTTGCAGGCGATTATTATCCACTATGAAATTTATACCCATTGGTAATAATCGCCCTATGTAGCAGGCGATTATTACCTTTTCATGAAATTTATAGTGGGAATTAAAAAGCTTAGCCCTATAGTTCTCCACGTTCGCATATTTTGGTATATATTTCGAAATTTTAGAGTGACGTGGGTGGGCTACGTGAATTTAGCCCACTCATCAATATTTCGCTAACGCTTACTCGCAAATTCTGAAAGTAGACTCGCAAATTCTCGCAAATAGCACGCAATCGTTTGTTATCAATTTAAAAGTTGTAGGAAAACATGGGTGGGCCAACTTCACAAACAAAAAGTGGGGTTTTTCGGTAAATTATTGCCTCGAAAATTTTGAAAATCGACTCGCAAATTTTCGCAAATTGTGACGCATATTTTGGTATATATTTAAAAATTTTAGAGTGACATGGGTGGGCTACGTGAATTTAGCCCACCCATTCTTATTTTTTTTGTAGCCCATAAACGGCTGACTCGCAAATTCTGAAAGTAAACTCGCAAATTCTCGCAAATAGTTCGCAAATTATTGGTGACGATTTTGAGTCGATACGACAAAGTGGGTGGACCAAGTCACGGACGTTAGTTCTCCTGCTATTTGTGCCTTTGGATATACATATTATGTTTATTTTTTGTTGTAAAGCGCTCAGGGAATGACTGATAGGAAGAGTGTGTATAACATACTGAAATTCCCCTGAATTCAACCTCTTAGTTTTTTGGGGTTTACTACAAATTTATCCTGCAATATTAAAAATTGAAACATCCTATTAATAGAATGCAATTTGATTTGGACCCTTTAAGAGATACGCCTATCGGTTCCATGTAATTTGAGCACGGTAAATTGGTCGTGGTAAAATGAGTGTCGTATAAAATTATCAAGCATCGTAATAATCATTGTTGTATATGTATTGTACCCTATATATATATAGAAATGTGAATCATATTGGATAATTTTATCACATTAGGAAAAATGTACGTGTAATAGAAAAATGTTTCTTTTTTTTAATTATATTAAATAATTAAATATAATATGTGATTTGCGTAACATCTAAAAATTAATTTTGGTGATTTGCTCCACATTTTAAGGTTGTAATTCGCATCACATTACACTAAATAAAAGGGTATTATGCTATATGCTCCACATAAAACTAGATAAAATTAATTATCAACTGTTTCTGCGTGTGTTTTGGTATTTGTCGATATTACCCTGACGACTATTTTACTGCACACAAATTGCCGCGACCAATTTACTGCGCTAAAATTACGGCAACCAATTTACGTGACAATACACGAATCGAGTTATCCCAAAAATAAGCAGGAAGGGATTTAAAAAAAAAAAATTCGAAAGGGATCTTTGGGAAAGCTCAAAAGGCATACTTCTTTAAAAGATTTTGAATCAAATTGTATTCTGTTGATACGGTGTTTCAATCTTTAACATCGTAGAAGTTATAGCAAAATAAAAAAAAAACAAAAAGGAGGGGAATTTCAGTATGTTATACGTCCATATACCATCAACCCATCAGTTGAATACCGAGCGCTTTATAAGTATAAATAAAGATGCTGTCAGTTTCAAAAATACTACCCTCCCCTTTTGACTTCCCTATAATGTGAAAAATATTTATAATTGCTAGGTAGTAGGTTTACTGAATAGTCGACGGTGGAAGGCCAATTAATTCATACATGATAGCATATTATATATTTATATCATAATATAATTTATAATTATTTTATTATTTAATTTTTGTATGAAAGATAATGATTAATAAATAGATTAATTACTAAATAAATTAATAAAAATCACATATTATATACCGGGCGATTTTCACTCTACCTCCCCCCCCTAACTCTGGTATAAATTTCACGGGGGGTAATAATTGCCCTCTACATTAAGTGATTATTACCTCCAGATATTTATACCGGGTAATAATAGCCCGTTGAACCAGGATAAAATTAAGTTAGAAAGGGAACATATTTAGTTTAGTTTTTTTTTCATCGGATCAATCCATAAATCTACTAGGAGCATTACATTTCGACTAAAACAAAACTAACGGACACTATAATAATTTTTATAGTATGAAAATATAAGAGTACCTAATTAAAATAAATATTTGTTACCATAAAACCGCTTCCACACTGTATAGAGCAGTGATAGCCGACTATTGCCCGCGGGCTAAATCTGCCCCGGGGTCATGCATTGACCAGCCCAGTAAAATAATTGAGAAATTCAAAAAAATTTCAAAATATATTTTCAACTATAAAAATAATTAAAAGCAAATCTCGATCTTGCATTACAAATGAATATCTTCATGCTGTTCTCTGGGTAAATTGTAGCAAATTAGTGTCTTTTATTGATGTTCTCAATTCTTGTAGTAATTATTGAAAAATGTATAAATTTTAAAAATATTTCTATTTTTTATACATATTTATTTTTTTATTAATATTAATTGTAAAAATAAAAAGCCGGACATACTTCGCACGATGGGTGTACTTCGCACGACAGGTGGTATTCTCTTGACGGGCGTATTAAATTTTAAAGAAACGATAAATCATTTC
>JAIPRM010007524.1:0-17097 GCA_025469315.1 Stegophylla sp. TES_Ste_2020 | reverse complement strand
ATATTTAATGGTTCAATGCAACAAATTTTAAGGTAATAACAAAGTTAAATTTAAATAAATTAAATTAAAATGCATTTAATTAGGTACTTAACGGTTTTTTTTTTATTTTTATTTCGGGTTTTCAAATATATATATATATAATTCAATGGAAAAATTTTAAAAGAAAATTAATTTAATTCATGAAACGTTTTTCAAGCAATTATTTTATTTTGTATATTTATTTCTGGAAATGTTGATTTTACATGTTTATCACACTCTTTTGAGATTATCTACGAAGCTTCATTAAAACCACCTACTTAAGAGTATTTAGTATGGGCATTGATTAATAAAATACTTGTAATTATGAAAATTTTGTTTGATAAAAAAAAAAAGTGCATATTTTTAGAGCATAATTGTACTTTTTTAAGCGCATAAGTGCATGCATATCTAATACTTTTTAAGAGCATTAAGTTCCGAGCCCTAGTAATATTATGTTAATTTATTTTTTTTTTACTTATTTCACCTAGCTTTTCTTTTTTTTTTTTGGTAAAACTCTTTCAAATAGTTACGTCTAGCCTCTTATTTATTGACCAAAAATGTCGGTATACTTAAGAACTTAGATAGACAGTTCATAGTTTTTTCCGAAAAATATTTTACTTGGAACTTATTACATTCGCCAATTATTATCAACAGGTATATGACGTAATACAGGCAACTGGTTATTATTAGGGTTAGGACGTTTATGCACGAATAAATGGTTAAATAAGTACGTATGCTCGCTTATACACTAAAATGACTAAAAGATAAATCTGATAAATATACAGAAAACATTAAACAAATACATTACATATTTTTTTTATATTTCAAATATTTAGTAAAAGATATTTTCACTTAAGACATTTTTACTTTAGGTGAATAAAACATAAAAACCACAACACGGGGCACGATGTAAGTTGTAGGAACACTGCAAAACGGCAAAAAATCTGTACTTGAGTCTACTAAAGTATCAAATAATTTGAATCGTAGCTATCACTTGTAAATTCTAATAGCATAAAATGATAAATATGATTGTTAGACTAACTTTATCCAATATTTTATATATATATATATCCCCGAATAGTAGGATTTCCGATTCTAAAATAAACGATAATTATTTTTATTTAACTTGTATAAAATACAGTTTAAAAGTACACGAACTTAGATTATACTTTCACGGGCAAAGCAATTATCTTAAAGAGAGAAATAAGGCTAACCCAACCTGGCTACGGTTGACCCAAGTGATTTTAATTCACTTTTACATTAATTTAATACTCTTTTTATGTATAAAAGTTTGTTTTATGGATCCATACCTATTTAAAAATAATTTTAGAATGAGAATATGAAACGGACAAAAAAAAATTTAATTTATTTATAAGTTTTAATTATTGGTAAAAACAAAAGTACATACCTATCAAAGAAAATGAATAAAATATTTGGTTTAAATTAAATAAATAAGCAAATATACTTGTGTAGTAACATGTTGAAGTAAAAAAATCAAAGGAAGCCGAACGTGCATTGTGGTTTAGCGTGAAGACCAAAATCTTTCTGGTCGGGAGCAAGGATGATAAAGAGAGGGTGTGGAGGGGAAAGAACCGGTTATCAATAATATTGTCTATAGTGTGGAGCAGTGTTAAAATTATCTAGATAAATAATTAACTATATTTTATCTCATCTAAATAATTAAAGAAATAATTATCTTTTATCTTATCTTAGATAAATAAAAGTTTTATCTCAACTAATTACACTTATCTAGATAAATCAATTCTAACCAAGTCCCCCCCCCCGAGGACGAGTGAACAATACTCATGGTGCGAAACATATTTAGCTTAACTTTGATAAAAAATTAACGTATGATTTTCAGGATTTTCTGGGGCAATAGACATTTATTTATATAAAGATTAAGTAAGATTTTATTAAATGTCCATCTCATCAAGAACTTAAAAATGTAAGTATTAAAAAAAGCTTTTAAAAATTGAGATACTTCCGAAATTCTATAATTATCCCAAAAGTAGTTAAGAAATACTACAGGAAAATTTTGAAAATAGTTGTATAAAATTCGCGGATTCGGATCCAATAGATTCTATGTGTGAAAATGCAACTTTCAAGGAGAGCTAATTCAAGTGCATTCAAATATTTTTCAACTAATAGTTATTTAACTTAAATGAAAAATTTATTTAAATATTTTAAATTTAAATTTAAATTAAAAGTTATATGTCAATAGTTATTTAAGAACTTGGTTATTAAATAATATTGATGAAACCTAACTTGGAGCCAAATAGTTTTAGAGAGAAAACTTTTTGACACAAAAATATAAAAATAAAATATTAGATAGAACCTTTTAACACAAGAAAAAAAAATGATAATAATACAATGCTGTATCACATAGAACTTTTTTTTCAATTTTTGTTTCTAAAATAACAGTTTTTGGCTTCATAAACCTTTTTGTGCTAAAATTAAATAGATTATATACAGTTATATTTAAGGTTAGTCATAGAATTATTTTGAATTTATACAGTATTTTTGCACTGAATAACTTAGAACCTTTTGGATCTAAACCTGCGTGAATTTATTACGATCTGCGCCAGACGTGGATCCAGAAATCATAAATAGGGGGTGCTCGATCAATAGAACTACTTAAATTCTAATAGCAGCTAACTACTAATTATACCTTAATATAAATCTCTATTTATAATAATTATATATTTATATATCTATTACAAAAAAAACATTTAATACATTATCCACTTCATTTGTTTAATTTACTAATGATCTACTCAGTTTATTTTACGTTTTACATTCCGAGTGGGGTGAAGAGGCTAGTGTTTTAACAATGATGTTTATTTTATTTTTTCATATAAAAGTTCTTGTCCATAAGTTTCCACTAGCAAATTTATGAATTAGAATTTTTCAAAATTTTCAAGAGTTTGTTCAAAATTTTGGAAAAACTACTCAAACGTTGACAAAAATGCCTTTAAAGTTTAAAATTATCTATCGTTTCTTTAAAATTTAACATGCCTACAATGCCATCCAACGATCGAACAAAGCCCATGGTGAGAAATATGTCCAACTTTTTTATAATACATTTATTTATCTACATTTTATTGTATTTCAATTTCACGCAAGTGTGGCAAATGATTGCGTTAAAAAAAATATATTTTTCAGTCAATTAATAATTTTATACAATTTTGTGTTGTGAGGTTGATGTGACAGGGGGTGCTTGAGCACCCATAGCCCCCCTCTGAATCCGCGCCTGATTTGCGCTGTACAATATAAAATATATTAAATGAAAATTTTATTCAACGTCGTGCACTTAAGTGCTCAAAATGGTAATAATAGAAAAAAAAAACCTAAGACCTAATTTGATTTAACTGTGGAAGAAAATAGGGCTCAGCACTTAGCCCTCACTTTACGTTTCCCACCGTAGTTGCAGGTTAGGCTAGAAAGGTAATTTTCGAAAAAATTATCTGCAATAGATTTTGTCATCATAGTCTTCAAGAAAAAAAAAAAATATCCATCGGATTATATCACACAGATATTATGTTATTATTATTATTATTATTATTATGATATTATGTGTTATCCGAATACGCTCGTTTTATGATAATATATAATTTTATTACCATTCCATTGAACACTACCATATCGGTATAACGTGGTGGCCGAATGGGTTAATGCGGATTCGTTCAATACGACCCGTCGTTGGATCGAACCCGAAAAACTTGAAAAAACAAAAAAATAATGTGAAAAAAAAAATCACGACCTGCAGCAAAAAAGGTTAGTTGCGTCGTGTGGAGGAGGAAGATTTGCAAGACCAATCATTTCTTTCATCGCGAATTCATGAAAAGAAATTATTATTACACATATTGTGTTGTATTTTCTTCCTCATCAAACCCGACACTATCGCGCCACCACACATTATTAATTTTTTGTGATTTTTCACATTCGAACTGGCGACGGTGCGCGTACAACGATGCGCTACAGTCCACTCGTCCACACTTATTTTACGTTGCTTACTGGGGTTCGACAGTGATTATGAATCGGACCTGCGTAGTTAAGTTACCCGTTGTTATAATAATTATCAGACGCTTAACGCGATTAAATTCAATGAGCATAACAATAGAATTTATCGATAGAACCAGTTGGTGTAGACGGGCGATCAGTGAAACGATTTTAAGTATAATATAATATATATAATATATGTATAACTATGAGACCTATTGAGTAATCGCTTTATGTATGTGTCTAAGGTCGACTCCGATTACTTTAACCAATTTGTTTTTGTTTGTTTTTTTTTTTTTTCATTTTATTTTATTTAACTGATTACCCTACTCTCGACTCTATGCATATATATATATATATATATATATAATATACATTGAATGCGCGCATTGGTTAATTATTGTCTTAGCCATGCAGAGAGTAATTGCGTGTATTTTCGCGTTCAATTATTCCGTTATTGTAATGGGAAACGCCGTTGTCCACTACAATATTATACGTATAAAATGTCGTATTTTGTTGACTGAAGAGACCTTGTTCTATTAAAAACACACACACACACACGCATATTATAATATTATATTATAATAGTATACGTACCGAAGTACACACGTTATGTGCATATAAAAGAAAATCTTACTACTCAGTACCGTATTAACCTAAACTGTCACACATGTACAAAAACATTTTGTCACTCAATAATTCATAAAAAATTATTAGAAAATTAGAAGTAGAATTAAAAGTAGCTCATACGGCAGGGACGGCAAATCCATGGCAGTATGGCACGCATATTTTTCTATGTATAAATATTAGGTAAAAATATTTTGAGCATATGGCTTTAATCGGTCAATAACGATTATTCAATTTTATATGTAGATAAAATAATACTAAAATATAATATTGCGTTTAGTGTGTTATCTATGTTTATTGTGAGTAAGCTGCCAATATATAATATATATCAAATATTCTATAATAAAAATCACATCCAAAAAGGAAATAAATTATAAACTCGAAGTGTGTCCGCACGTCGATCATGGTCAATTTGGGAATTGTACTGTAAAGAGTGTTTACTAATAATGAGCCAGCAGAAACACAAAAATCGAAACCGCGAACTTTTTTGCAGCGGTCACATTTGATCCCGATGACGTTCACCTAGATCACCGGTCAACTAGATCCGTACGGTTATCAGTGGTCTCTGTGGTTAACTAAATCCCCAAAAGGGTAATTAGTTCCCGAGTCAACCCCTAAGGTCATCTAGATTAATGCAGGCTGTAATCTGTGGTAATTGTGGTAACCCGGAATGATAGTGTCAATGTTATTATTATTTTTTTTTTAATGAATATTAAATGTTTTATTAGTTTTATTAGTTCACGGGGTGTTTGGTAGACTCCACTTTGGTTTGATAATCGACTCGCTGTGCGAAGTGGTTTGTTATTTTATTACCATGGGGGACAACTAAATCCCACAGTGGTCAACTAGTCCCCCTTAGATCCCCTGTTAACTAACTATAACCTCAAAGTGTCGTTAAGATCTAAATGATCTAGGTGACCGGGGATCTAGGAGGCCGTTCTCGGACGACAGACTGTGCTTTATGCCGGACGTCCCACCTTGGCCCACTCGACACCTGCGCGTTGTACGTCGATACGGTGCCAACGAAAGCGATCATTCCCGATAGATACTTTATTAACAGTTTGTTTTTAATTTTTTTTTTTTTTTTTTTTTAGGGAGAGAGGGAACAAATCCGTGATGTGAAAAACTGTTGAGAATTTTGAAAAAACGATCTCTTTGTTACTAATTCTTTATATCGACTAGACAAGTGGTCCGCAAACCACAAAAAATTCGAGTATAGCTTTGCCACAGTTGTGTGGTAGACATTATGTCTCATTTAAATAATCGTAAATGATTAAATTACAGGGGAAAGGAAATACAAGTTTTTTGATGTTGGAAGAACTACCTGAAATTAGACAAAAACGCCTTTAAAACTTCTTTTCTATTCCAAACTGTAAAAACGTTTTAATAAAGGTATATAGGTAATAATATGAAGAATATTTGGGCGAAAGAAAGTTTTTAATATTTGAAAATCTTTTTAATTTAGTGATTTTTTTTCAATCACTAGTTAGCTCAGTTTTCTGTTTTTCCCCTTTCTTAATTTTATATGTAAAAATTTCAAATTCTGAGCGAAACGAAGAAGCTAGTGTTTTTAAACTATTTTTACACGAATACTGAGATATTTTTATTTTTTATTTTTATAAAGACTTTTATTACACGGCACACACACACACACACACACACACACACACACACACACACACACACACACACACAATTAATGAGTACCCAACATTATAAAATAAAATTTGTTAAATATAACCTAATCGACAATTATTATTGTTATATATTAATTGAAGCTTCTTTTAGATTCTGAATGAAGTGAAGCTAGTGTTTTTATAATGATGTCTATTTTTATTTATTTTTTTTCTGTGAACACTTTCGTATAGGTATACTTGTTCAAAAGTTTCGATCTGTAATTTTTTGAAACCGGATTTGCTTCTAGTTGGTACATTAGAGAGGTTATTTTTTTAATTTTTCAATTCTTCATTTTTTGGGGGGGAGGGGGGAGGCTAACTACCCAAAATTTGACAAAAAGGCCTCGAACACCATCATTTTTTGATCCGAATTTAATGAAAATTTAAATATATATAGACAATAATATAAGAAAGAATTTGGCGCAAGAAAATTTTGAAAATGTGAAAAAAAAGTTTTGGACATTTTTCTAACATTTTTTTTCTTATTAAATTTTTTTTTCTCTATTTACTAGAGAAAAAAAAGTAAAGTAAAGTATAGATAAGAAAGCCGGACATATTTCGCACCACGGATATTTTTCGCTCTTCGGGTTAGATACTCTTGGTGAGTGTGTTGAAAATTACGAATATTATCGTTCTTTATATTATTAACTTCTTTCGTTCAGAAACGTCTTATTGAAGAAATTATTTATCGTTTCTTTAAAATTATACACACCCTTCAAGAGTATCTTTCACAAAGAGTGAAGAATATCCGTGGTGCGAAGTATGTCCGACTTTCATGTCTATACTTTACTTTTTAAGAGCATATTATGACGTTTTTGCAGCCTATCAGCATATTTTTAAGAGAATATTTCTTAATTTTTTATGGCATATAAATCCGAACCCTACTTATATTCGAAATAAGAAATAACTGATAATATTTTCGTGCCATAATCAATTTATAATGACCTTCATGCCATGACGTGGATCGCACCTGCCTAGTATAATAAAATACGTATATGTTGAAGATAATAACATTCACGTCCATATTATTTGACGAATCGTGATCAGGCGTGTATAATACAGATTACAGGTACATCAAACCCATATATCAGTGTGTGTGTGTGTGTGTGTGCATGTACACAGATTACAATAATGGTTTAGTACGTTGAAATAATTCTCAAATCTCCGGATTTTAAACGTGTCGACTTCACGGTGGAATCTTTTCGGTGGCGCGTACAAAATATTAATAAAATATATCACGGCTATAGTACATGTGTATCTAGAGGACGGATTTTAAAACAATAGAAAATAAAAGCACTTGAAATAAAGCTCTACCAATCTTCCAAAAAAGCTCGGAAAAAGACATTAAAAATGGAGTTTTTTTAAAAAAAAATAAAAATATTTACCTCAAAAAACGTTTAATAATTATTTATTAGTTAATTAAATTATTAAAAAAAAGCATACTGTTCTTTTTCTTCCTCGGTTTATCGGTAAATTAAATTTATTCTATTTTAAAATACTTCACGTGTCAAAATTGATTAATGAGTAATAGTTACAAAATGATTTACCTATATTATAAAAATCGGAGTTGCAATGGAAGGTGAAATTTATTTTTTTAAGTTTTCGAACAAAAATCTTCTAGTACCGCATAAATGTTTCAACGCGTTTATTTAGAACACGTTTTGAAAAGATGTAACTCAATAGCAAAAAAATAAAAAAGCCGGACATACTTCGCACGATGGGTGTTCTTCGGACGACGGGTAGGATTCTCTTAACGGGTGTATTGAATTTTAAAGAAACGATAAATCATTTCTTCAACAAAACGATTCTGAACGAGGGAAGTTAATAATATTAAAATAAATGAGAAAAAAAAATGTTAGAAAAATGTCTAAAATTTTTTTTTCACATTTTCAAAATTTTCTTGCACCAAAATCTTTCTCGTATTATTTTCTATCAATGTTTAAATTTTCATATCGTTCAAATCAAGTAATGATGGTTTCCAAGTCGTTTTTGTCAAATTTTGGGTAGTTTTTTCCAAAAAAAAATTGAAGAATTGAGAAATTCAAAAAATGACCTCTTTAAAGTAAAATCTACAGGAAAATCCAGTTTCAAATAGTTACTGATCGAAACTTTTGGATAAGTATTTCTATACAAAAAGTTGTACACAGAAGAAAATAAATAAATAAATAAACATCATTGTAAAAACACTAAAAACACCAAAAATACCGCAAAAAGCATTAAAATACAAAAAATAGTGAATAAAATGTCGCGTATTTTATACCGAGCGATATGAATCGAATTCATATAGTTGACATTGCTCCGTTTCAGAGCAATAGAAAAAAAAAAAAAAAAAAAACAAGAAAACAAATGCTTTCAAAATCCGTACTCTGCGCGTGTTGGGGCGTATAGGCGGTAGGAATTCCGCAGGTGGTGGTCCACGACAACGGTGTTTTCCGCGTCGTCATCAATCACACAGCCTCTCTCCGGACACGCGTATACTACGCCGTAGTATACGTGCGGCGGCGCCGCCGTTCGACAAATACATCATATTATTATTATTATTATTATTATCGTTATTAATGTCTCTCGAGGAATCGGTTTTTTTTTTGTTTATTTGTTTTGTTTTTTTATTTTTTTTTCTCACTCGTCCGCGGGCGCACCGGCCGTTGGCTTCACACGCGGACAAAGAATCGCTCTTTATGCCATTGACTGCAAGAGGTGAGAATAACGTCTCCGCGACGGACGATGACGAGGACGATAATATTGAAAACGCTTTCGAGTCTCGCGCGTGAATCGAATCAAAGTACGGGTCTTAGTGCTATTATGCTGTTGTACTATTATAAAAATATACTATAAATGTTACTCGTTTCCCGGGTTCGAAAGTACATTATATATTATTATATAATGAGTGTACAGTCTATAGTAATGCGATATATTATACGCGGCGTTGTGTCCGTCCGCCCACTAAAAAACGTTACCACTTACCACACACGGTTACCGCAATGTCAGTGTCGACACGCGCTGCACTCGATTTCCAAGAGTTCGTTGCCGTTGATCGCACGTGATATCAATAACAACTGCAGAGGTTCCCAAATTTTTTTTGGTACGAACCATTTTTGTCATTTTTTTTTTTCAAATTTGGCAACCCACAATAATAATCAAATTTCCTTTTTTTTTGCTTTTTTGCTTGTTGAATGACGAATATAAATAAGACAATGAATAAAAGAAAGGCATTGAAATTTTTGTCGAATAATTATTATTATTCAATAATATGTACGACTGTTAAATAACTGTAATTATTCATTTATTTATTACGAAAAATGTGTAGTGAATATTTAAAATTATATGTATAAAAAGTCGGACATATTTCGCCCCATAAGGATTCTTCATTAAAAAAAAAAAAAAAAAAAAATGTCTCCCACAAAAATATTTTTCATATTATTGTCTGCAGTCTATATTCAAATTTCCATTAAATTTTAATTGTATTTTTGTTTAATTTAGGGTAGTTTTTCTCAAATTTTGATAAACTATTGAGAATTTTGTATAATAACCAACCTAAAGTACCATCTAGAGGAAAATTCTGATTTAAAAATTTGCCGATCGATTACTTTTGGTAAAATATTTCTTTATGAAAAAGTGTTTACGGAAAAAAAAATAAACATCATTGTAAAAGAACTAGCTTCTTCACTTCACTCAGAAACTAAAATCTAACGCGACCCACCAAAAATTTAATCGCGACCCACAAACCTAACCTCTATGAGTTAGAGAGTTAAGTTACTATATTATCATTGAAAGTGACTTCTGATATAACGAGTCACATTTTTTTTTCCCGCGATATGTGGTGACTAGTTAGTTGATTTTTGTGTTCACGTTTTCAGCTAATTTAAAAATTGTTTTCGTCGGGCGGGATCCTTTTCGCCAAATTTAAAATTCGTTAGTAATTTATATAATAATTACCGTGCCGTGTGTTAGAGAATCGTGCTTAGATGTCATGTTACACTCTTAAATAAAATTTAAAAATAAATAAAAATAAAAATTCGTTTATCAAAATACAGCGATCCGAAATAAAAATATCGACCAGGGATATACGAAATCACACGTCACGAATCAATGTCAAATATTATATTAGATTAAAATATAATGATCGATTTCAAAGTTGACTGATCAAGCATTTTATCGTTGATAATAATATAACAGCGTAGGTACGATTCTAAATCAATAGTGTATGAGTGCAATATAAGAAAACAATAATTATTATTATATTAGCAATACCTGATTGACATATGAGTGTCGCAACAACATTATAAACGGTTCACGTATTGAAACTTCAAAGAGAACTTCCGAAGAAAGTTGACTGCAAGTCAAACTCAAAACTGAAAAGTGTTTAAAAATAGCATTTTATGACATTATAAAACTTTCTTCGGTATTCACTACGCACGAGTTGGACGCGGATAAGGGTATTCAAAGTTTTTTTTTTATCATATTTTATTTGTTTCAATAAAGTTGCACTGCGAGTTTGCAAGAATCATTTAGGGTTATTATTCGTTAAACAATCATAAAAAGAATAACCAATACGTTCGTAGAAATCCTGCAAAATGAAAAATTTAGCTCAAACTATAGACTGCAATAATTAGCTTATTAAGTTCATAGAAATACAACTATATTAGATTCTAGACACCACTTCATCTTCGTCAATACTGAATTTTACATAATTTTTTAATATAATCATTTCTTCTTCTTCTTTCACCTCCCTTCTTTTCCCAATTATTTGGGGTCGGCCACCCATCACATATTTTAGTCCATCTCATTCCGTTTTCCGTCTTTCTTTCCATACACACATAATATAATAATTTAATTAATTAATATATTAAATATATTATTTATTATAATTCATTCATAAGCCATACTATGCGCCACTCACGTGGGTATTTATACCACTATAATGACCGCTTTAAAAACTAAAGTTTACGTTGAATCCCGTGCGAGACACATACTTACAAGTATTATAATTTAAGCGAAATATAAAATACGGTATTTTTACATAGTTAGGTATTCAATACTTATACTTCGAACGGTTTTTCGCAGAAGATCGACGAAAATAAAATGGCATAGTTTTTACATTCTAAAAGTTCTAAGAAGCGTAGGAGTTATAAAATTATACGAGTCTTTCTCTTTTTTTTTTTTCAAAAATGTTCGGTATTTACGGATATGATATCCAATACGCGGAAACCGCGTTAACAATGTACCTGTGGAAAAAAGGACAGGAGAAAAAGTTTCGAAATGCGTATACCAACACTCCATGTCAATGTATGACAAATTTTAAATATAACTAAAATAAATTAAAACTAAGTAGATGAAAATAAAAAATAAAATAAATATATTTAAATTATTAAAAATTTCCAGAATATTGATTTATTAATTATCAGACGAATTATGTTTCTTACTCACAAAATATTTTATTAGAAAACTAATTTTTGTGATATTATTTATATTTAATATATGAGTAGGTAGCAATATTCTATGTGCCTTGGATAATATTTTATGAACATAAAAATGATAAAAACATTTGTTGTATATACTTTTTTTTATCTTTTTTTTTCGATTCGTTCAAAGTCAACATTTTTATCATAAAGTAATTCTATATTCGCTCAACACATGCAAGATTTTTTTATGTAAAAATATGAAAACAAAATAAATATCAAAACCAAAGGCACCTCTCAAAGTCTATATGACCCAAATCTAGACCAGAGGTATTTAAACGTTTTCGATCCACGGACCTTTCGTCAAAAACACCATTTTGGCGGCTACTTTTTAAAAAAGAAAGACCCCCTCTTTTTTCATTATTGACTTCTTTTGACATTATTTTTTTCTTTTATATTTTTGCCAACTTCCTCATATCTGTATCAATATTTTCATCTCGTCATTTTCGATAAAGTTAGCTCGTATCGTTTATAATTTTAGAGAGGAGGTATTAGTTGTTCGGTGTTCATCGTTCACTAAAAATATAGGTTCTTAACGTTTTATGGTTCATTAATCCCTTTCAAGTAAAAAATTTAATCACGGACCCCTCTTTCCCCCCACCAAAAAAAAAAAAAAAAAGAACAAAATAAACAATACAATTTTAATTACTTTTTAATGGTATTTTAACTTACCTATACAATACTTTGTTGTGAATAATTACGTTTTTAATAGATATGAGTGATTTTTTTGGTTTTCAGTTAATTTTAAGTTTCAGTGTGACATTTGACAGGTGTTTTTTTTAATATTTTATATTATGTTTGGAAAAAATGAGTTACCATTTCAAAAATACGTCTATTACCTTTGTCAGAAGTAGTCGACAAAATTTTTAAAATCATGTCTTTGGGTAGAGGAATGCATGAGAAGTTATTATTGTAATCTTAATAACTTACTGGAACTATTATTAAAATATGAAAAACCGCTCGCATTTTCGAAAATAATAAATATATTCATTCAATTAAGTTCATACCTAAAACACATTTACAGTATGAATGTAACAATTTCTAATTTTAGTCTTGATTTATCGCATGCCTAATTTGAATTAATTTCAAAGAATTTTATTTCTGAGTTATTTAAAAAAAATACACAGCCTCTTCGTGGACCCTCGAGTTACTATCTACAGACCCCTGGGTGTCCATCATGGACACTGGTTAAAAACCCCCGAATTAAAGTGTTAAACATATGCAGGATCCCAAATAAAGAGTTGTTTAAACTTGGAAGACAGGGGCCCAGGATTTTAGAAACCCGTGGAAATTATTTTTTAATCTTTGATATACCTATTAAGTATTTTTATATTATGTTTTATGATATATCTATTTTGATGTTTTTAGCTGCTAATTAACTAACTTCAAATTAAATTACTGACAAATTTTGGAAAAACGATTGAAAATCTCGAAAAATAACCACTCTAAAGGCCGAATCTATCTAAAGCTGAATTTTATTCCGAAAATTGCTGGCTGAAACATTTGGACAATATTATTTCAATATCAAAAAGTGTTCACGGAAAATAAAATAATATTATTGTAAAAATACAAGCTTCTTCGCTCCATTCAGAATCTAAAAATTGGTAATAACGAAAAAGGAAATACTTAACACGTCATATTAGATGTGAATAGGATCAATTGGGGGGAGGGTCCAGACCCCGTGGGTCTCCCTTCCCGTAAACACGCCACTTATCCACGCGTATCAGGGAAATATTATTAAGATACAGTTAAGATTATTGACTGAAAATCTATCGCGCGCGCGCATAAACAGCGAGATTTCGATAATAATAATAATACATATTATTATTTAATCGTATATGCGTTTTTGTTTTCCAGACATTAATACTTTGGCTCGAAAAATCCACCATAAAAACGGGACTACCGTGCCCATTGAAGTCTACGTTAGCTACACGAACAACCCGTGGGGACCGTCGGCCCTGTTAGAGACCAGTCAATCCGGCAGCAAAGAACGGTACAATAGGTGAGTGCGTTGTAAAATTGAATCGCTTATTTCAGAAACCCCCTAAATCCACTTTTTCACTTTTTGACATAATCAATAAAAACTGTGTCATGGATTTAAAACAATTTTTTAAAACTCTCAAAAATTACCAAAAATACTTGACTACTTACTCTTTTAGATATTAATGTAATTTTAGTTAAATAACTTACTAAGGAAAAGGGGAAAAATATTTTTGAATTTGTACTTACAAAATTTTATTTTTCGCTTTTGAGGGGGTTTCTGAAATAAACGATTCAGTTACGTTTTATCGCGGTTGTGGCGACGTAGTTCGTCGACAAATGGTTGACGGAATTGTTCGTTTATGCTCTGAATTGCTGTTTTTAATTTGAGTTGCCAGATTTCAAAAATTCAAAATATGGGACAAAAAAAACGAATAACGTCTATCCTACCCCCCAAACCAACTAATCCTTTTTTTTTAAAATGAAAATGTATTTAGTAAATTTTCACATCAATTTTTCGTTATATCTGAATTATATTTCAACAGCATAGATTAATAACAAACGTCTATTAAATAAAGTATAAACATCACATTTTTAAATTTAATAAAATAATTTTAAAAAAAACTTTGCGTTCTTTTGGCGATACCTAGCCATTAGCCAATAGGAACGAGATTATAAAATAAATAACACATTAATTCTTGTAAAAATATGTACACCTTATACATTTTAACGATACAAAACTAATTGGTTTTTTAATTTAATGACTATGGAGTATCAGATATTTTATTAAAAGAATGAATATCTTTTAATAGTGACTGATATCCCAAGGGTCAAAGGGATATTATATTTTAATGTATGGGTAATTTTTTGAAAAATGGGACATTTTGATATCCCGAAAAAGGATGTCAGGACAACGGGACATCTGGCAACCCTATTTTTAATTCAATACATTCAAATAATAACAAATACATAATAAAATGATAAGCTTTTTTTTATTATTTTAATATATTAAGTTGATCAGCATTTAGCAGATTATTTTGAATGTAAAATTTTAACATAAAAATCTTGTATTTCTATTATTACTGGTATCATGATTTCTCCACATTAATAACTAAGGATGACCTGGTAACAGAAATTGCATGTCTTTGCCTATGTATTCTATTCATTTATAGCTGGGTGAAATAAAAATCTATTACTTAACCAAGACCAAGAGAGTTCATATTTGTAGTAACTTTTTTCCATATTTTGAACATCTATTTATGAATTGCAAATTAATGCATTTTTAGTAAAATTTATCCCATAAAAGAAGAGTTGAACACAAAAACATAAATTTACACGTGTGAAAAAATAATGAAATGTGATACAATACATAAAAAAATTTTTTTGATTTTTAAAAGTTTTCCTCGTTTAAAAGATGTTCATTTGAACAATCATTATCGTTCAGGTGTTGAAAATGTAATATAGCATTCAGGTGTTCAATGCAATAAATTTACTTTATATATGAGTAGAACTCATTAATTTTTTCAAATAATTATTTTTTTATTTATTATCTATCAGGATGTAAATGATTATCCCAATTGCTTAAAAAAAATATTCATAAAAATAAAATATTTTTTTCCAATTTAGTGATTTTTTGCGCATATTCTAGATTTTTTTTTTACATATTTCATCAATTTTATTTCTTGCGAATTCTCATCTCTAGTTATAAATATTTACCACACGTGTTTTTTTTTTTTTTCATTGTCATTATATTTTTAAAACATAATTACCGTTTATTTTTTATCTTAAAGTACACAATTAGGCATATTATTTATATTAAGTTCACTTTTTTTTTTTTTTTATATATATACGACCCCGACAAGTGGTCCCGTGAGCGTCGTGGTGCGAATTTTGGTAACCATCCCAAAGGGATAAAAAGTAGGTACCCGAGGGAAAAATTGTTTGCTGCTTATTTGCATAATAACCTGCAATCTACATTAACGAATGATTATTTATAACGGTGATTGGACTACTAATAAATAGTGTGCCTTTTATAAATTAAAACTTTGTCTCTCTCTCTTTCTCTCTCCCGTGATGAGATCCATGTCTGCATACTATTAATGTCCAATTTTTATAAACACTATATTTTTTATTTTTCACGTACGATCAAAGCCTCCCCCCCCCTCCATCGACATTAACGACAAACGACGATTTTTTTTTCGCAACTGTTTCTTTAGAATCTCTATGGCCTTTTTAAGGAAATATTTTGTTTATCACAATACAACACGACTGTGTCAAACATTGGAATTATATATTTTCAATTCGTTAAGTCTACCTGTTTGTAATTTAGACATCGAAAACTAAAAAAAAAAAATTTTGAGCTTCAACCAAATGTTCCACAAGTTCTATGATGATCTCTGAAATTATGTTCCATTTTTTTTTATTTCCTCCATAGTACAAAGTAGGTAGTGACAATGATTAAATTTCAAAATCATGATATTTTCAAGCGAGGGTGGAGGGTACGCCACCGGTTCAGTCAATTTAAGATACAATTTAAAACTCTCCATCCGAAAAAAACAAATCAGACCGTGGCTTCGAGTTTCAAAAACAAATATCCTTACTTCGCATCTTAGGTATTCTCGAGTAGGATTTGGAAGGTGTGTTAAATTTAATTATACGATTCTGAGTGGAGCTCAGTTTATCTAAGACAATTTTACTTAAAAGTTATAAAGTTTATTAATATTGCAAACAAAATTATTTTGTATTCAGCCGGTTTTAAATTCCTCTATTAACTGAGGACGGATGAAAAAAAAATTGAAGAAAAAAAATATTATTTGTAAAACTATCTAAAAACAACATTTCTCATATTATTTTCTATCTAGATTTTAATTTTCATAAAGTTTTGATTAAGAAATGATAGTTTCCGAGTCATCATTTTTATTAAATTTTGGGTAATTTTCCTCAAATTTTGAGACAATTATTGAGAATTTCGAAAAATGATCCCTCAAAAACACCACTCACAGGCGAATTGAGATTCGATAAGTCGCTGGTCGAAATTCTTAGACGAGTATTTCTATACGAAAAAGCGTTTACAGAAAAAAAGGTAAAAAAAATAAATAAAAGTAAACATCATTGTTAAAGCACTATAGCTTTTTATTCGCTCCACTCGAAAACGAAAAGCACAGAATTAGGTTTAAAAAGCCGGACATACTTCGCACGATGGGTGTTCTTTGCACGATGGGTGGGATTCTCTTGACGGGTGTATTTAATTTTAAAGAAATGATAAATCATTTCTTCAATAAAACGATTCTGAACGAGGGAAGTTAATAATATAAAAAAAAAAATGTTAGAAAAATGTC
>JAIPRM010007523.1:0-17097 GCA_025469315.1 Stegophylla sp. TES_Ste_2020 | reverse complement strand
TTTTTCGTTAATTTTTCGACATATTTTCACCGCGCTTGGAAAAAGTATTGAGAAATTGGAAAAATGACCTCTTTAAAGTACCATCTGGGTGTGATTCCGGTTCTATAGAGATATTGATCGAAACTTTTGGTCTAGTATTTCTATACGAAAAAGTGTTCACAGAAAGAGAAAAAAGAAAAAAAAAAAAATAAACATCATTGTAAAATCATAAGCTTCTTCACTTCGTTCAGAATCTAAAATGTAAAATCTATCAAAAATAAATATTTATGAATGATAAACATTTTTTTGCAAATATTTATTCTACATTTAACAAATATATCTTTGCTGTGTGGGTAGATAATTAAAATTAAAATTATTTGTATGGATATTTGAACATTTAATGTAATTTTACTCATATGTAACTATTATTAGTAGAGATCGTAAGTTCATGTAAACATAAATAAGTATACAATAATGCAATAAAAATTTACAAAATATGCATTATAACATGCACTAAATTTTTTAGAAATATGTATTTATAGCCTTATAGGAGTTAAAAATTTGAAAATATACAGTTCATATTACATGCACGGTGAAAGAAAAATAAATTATGTTGTAAAAAAAAGTTGTATTATATTAATAATTTTATGCTTTTTATTATTACCTAACTCGATATAATGTAGAAAAAAAATTGCATTTTATGAGTAATTTTATACAAGTTTTTTCCAAAAAGCGATTTATTTGTCTAATATTTTTTTTCTTACCCTGAAAAACAATTTTCTTGAATATGTTGACAATAATATGAGTTAAAACTCAAAAAAATTAATTTTATACCAAATATACCCATACACCCGGAATATGTAAAAATATGAACTATTGAATTTCATATTCTGATTATCATTGTCATTTGTTATGAAATAAATTTGTATTCCACTTTGCATGTTTTTCCTTGTATCAAAAATAACATGAGAATGTTTGTATATACGTAGGTCCTGAAAACATCACAAAAATCGTTTCTCATTTTTTTACACGCGTTTAAAGTTAAAATTTGTTTGGAAATAATTTTTCTTAACGTAATATAACTGTTTTTTTTTTTCAAATGAAACTACATAAAACTTTTAACTTCTTAATTCGGTTGACATTTTTTTTTCTAGAATTTTAATTTTAATATTTCAAAACAAGTCAAAATTCATCATGCTCGTGAATAATTTAATTTATATGGATTATTCTATCGTTGAGTGATTAAACGCATTTAATATAAAATACAATAATATCACTTCGTATTATATTATTACATTAAAGCTCCCCACTTGGAGTCATTTTATTGAAGAAATGATCATCGTTTCATCAAAACTCAACACGCCTACCCAGAGTACCCCACGTGAGGAGCATAAATTCCCATGGTGCGGCGTATCTTTAGGTGTTTCTCAAATAATTCCGAGATTGTGGATAGCTCACGTGCAGCGTACCGAAGTCGCGCCCCTTTTATGAAAATCCTGGTCACGCCGTAAGATGTAAACGAGAGTATTATTGAATCGTTCGCTTGAACGACACATTTTTAATGCGAACGCATTTTTCGGTTTCTGTGCGAAATGTTTGTGAGAAATGCTTGCGAGAGAAATAATTATTTCCATTTTATTTACGTGTTTTGCCTGTAAAATATTGTGCGACGCGCGTGCCACATGTGTGTTTATTAAAATGGTGGTCACAGGTGCGATTCGGTTAAAAGCGACGAGAAAACGCGGTGTTCATAATAATATTAAAATTATTACAATCGTTATTGTATCATCATCCGCAAAACGACAAAACGAGGGAACGCTAGACTAGGTCGAGAAGTTGCTACAAGTACTTGTGTATAGTGTAATAGCAATGGCAGATCCGTGGGTGGGATGGGGGAGTAAAGGGGACATTTCCCCCTAACCCTCTCTGGTTACTCGAGATTACAGATTTGTCCTAATCTTTTCGTGTTTCAAAATGTTTTTTTTCTTTTATTACTGAATTGAAAGCAAATTGTGATACCTATGTACGTTATACGTTTTTAATTGACTCGATATTGAAATAAAAATAAGTTTTTAATTAGCATTTAACCCTAACGACTATATAGTGGTGTAGACAGGATTTTTCAATTGGAGGAGCAAAAAAAAAAACTCAATATTATGGAATATTACATGATTTGTTTGAAATATTACCAATAGAATAGACCCTTCATCGTCAATAAATTTGAAAATAATTCGTTGTAGGCATAATTATTACTACAATTATAAAACTCAAAATATCTGAAAATAAATTAAAAGGTACTGAGCATAATTTCTGTAATTATAAAAACATATATAATTAAAAACACATTGGGTGTAATTAAAACTAAAATTGTATAAGGATTTAATTGAAGAAATCACTATTTTATAAGAAAATAATTCCAGATTTGTCAAAATTCTAATTTCAAATGCCTGTAAAAAATTGGTTTGAATATAAAGTTTTGTGGTTTTTTGAGTATCGTAAGTTATAAATTGTATGAATAAGGTTTTAATGTATTTCCACTTACTACGACAAGAATTAGATATATGAGAAAAATTTAAATAAACCAATTTTTCCAATATCCTATATTTATGTTAAAAATGGTCAATATTTTGAAAATATAATCAAATAATTGTAGGTATTAAAGTATTTTTGATAACTGGGAAAAATGTTAATTTTATAAAACTGTATTTTTTGTTTTAATTGAATTGAGACTAAATAACAAAAGTCAATTTTATGAAAATCTGCTTTATGGTGTTATTTTATTGTTTTCACTCAACATTTATGTGGTCATTTTTTTATGTTTGGAAAACTATGAAGACTTTTAAAAAATATCTTTTTAAATTTATAAACTGAATAACATATTTTATCTATAAAATTGTTGGACAAATTAAAACATTTTTTTCTTTACTTAAATTTTTTTATAGTTGGATAAGTTAGCATAATAATATTTTATTTCGTACAGTCTAAAATTTGCATTCATCTAGGTGATCTCTATCGGTCTTATTAATATCTACTTAAAATAATTTATGTAGTTATATGAACACAAAATAATTGAATAAAAGTAAAAAACGATATTACAGGTTAAAAAAAGTGCGACCAATGGAGAGGGTCAAGGTCCAATGTCTCCCCCTTGACGACCTGCGACTATAATACAATTAACTAGATATAATAATAAAAAAGCTAGACGTATTTCACACCACGAGTATTTTTTGTGTAGTTTTTCCCAAATTTTGAGAAAATAATTGAGAATTGAGAAAAATGGCCTCTTTAAAGTAACATCTAGAGGAAAATTTTGATTAAAAAAGTTTCTGGTCGAAACTTTTGGACAAGTAATTCTAAACAAAAACGTACACACATAAAAAAAAAGAAAAAAAGGACGTACTTCACACCTTGGGTATTCTTCACTCCTCTGGTGGGATGTTCTTGGTAGGTGTATTGAATTTCAAAGAAACGATAAATTATTTCTTCAAAAAAATGATTCTGAGTGAGATACTCTTGTGGGTGTATTGAATTTTAAAGACACGATAAATTATTTTTTCAATAAGACGACTTTGAGTAGTTTATTCAAGACAATTTTACTTGAAAATTATAAAGTTTGTTATAATAACAAAAAAATTATTTTTTACTCGGCCAATTAGAAATTTAACTTTTAACTGAGAAAATAAAAAAAAATTTTTTTAATGACAAAAAAGTGTTGTTAAATTTTTTTTCACGTTTTCAAAATTTTCTTGCACCAAAACTATTTTTCATATTATTGTCTATCTATACATAAATTTTCATAAAGTTTGGATTAAAAAAATATAGTTTCCGAGTCTTTTTTGTCAAATTTTGGAAAGTTTTTCACAAATTTTGAGAAAACTATTGAGAATTTCGAGAAATTACCTATGAAAAGTACCATCTAAGGGCAAATCTTTAGTCTGAAAGTTGCTGGTCGGAACTTTTGAACTTGTTTCAACTTGTTTGAACTTTATTTCCATAAGAAAACGTGTTCATAAATAAAATCTAAAAAAAATAAAAATAAAAAAAAGTAAAAAATACACATTATTGTAAAAACACTAGCTTATAAATGTGACATTAAAAATTGTTTTCTAATATTGCATTTCAGTTTTCCTCCAAAAATATTCGTATATATTTTATCTTAATTTAATAGTTAATGCTGTAAAAATAAAATGATGGATGAATTAACGGGAAATTGCTAAATTAGAAAAATCTAATTTCCAACCAAATTTTTGTTTGTATTTTGTTATAATTGAATAAATAAAATATCATCGACTTATAAAACTCTTTCCACACATTTATTCTGTTATTTAACAATCTATATTAAGTTGAAAATTAATTTTGATTTTATTAATCATATTCTTATTAAAAGGGTTATATAGTTATTGCATGTTTAATGTTTTTACTGTATTTCATAGAATAAAATATCTCATTGTAAGTTTTATTATTATTATTATCATTAAATTTTAAATTTATTTTTAGTTTGGTCAATTTTGTATTATTGTAATTTTGTAGTATGTTTAAACATTATATGGATAACCAATTTTAACTTTAAATAATCGTGTCACAAAATTATAATAACTTTTGAGTTTGAGTTTTTTTTTTTTTTTTGGAACTATATTAGTCATGGACTAAGATACCCGAGTTCAGTAATGTTATCAAATAATGAAATACCTTATTGGAATTTCAATAATGAGTTTATCTTTTATTCATGATCTTGAGATTAATGATTAATATTATGAAAATTTATTTAAAATGTTAATTTTTGTTATATCTTATCTATATTTTATTTAAGGGGGCGAAATTATACGTTTGCTCTCCCCCATGTTATATATAGGAGAGGCAACTATCTTTCTTGCCCCCCTGTACCTGCACCGCTGTTAATTATTATATTGTATTATTATGTCTACGTTTAAAATGTGTACTTGTACTATTATGATTATTATTATTTTATATATTAATATATTTATCATTATTTTGAATTGACGCATTACATGTTAGTATATTATATAAAAGAAATAAAAACGATGCATTTTTAGAAGAATAAATTATTTTCGTATTCATAATGTAAAAAAATTTTGGAGTACTGTAGAGTTGTGAGGGCAGTGCTTTATAAATGTTTCATACTTGCAGGACTTTCAAGATTTCTACACCTATGTCACTACTCAAAGAAAATAATAACATCTACGCGTACATTACAATTATAACGGGTGTTTAGGAGGTGAAAACGATAGAGTATTACAACTTTGCTGTTCGCGAATAACAAAAAGTACACTGCTTTTAAATCAACGAATAAAACGTTATTATAATGATAACAAAATGAAACATTATCAAAGCCCGGAAGATTATTCACGAAATCTGCGTGTATGGTTATAATAGTACGTATCTGTATAATAATATGTCAAGTACAACGCTGCCGTGGCGGAGTGGTTGATTTATAATTAATTTCCACAAAACCATTAGTTGTAGACGAGGTCCAGTGTATTTGTAGTGTCCTACGGTAATAATTAACACGAGTCTTTTTTTTTTTTTTTTTTTGACAAACGGTCTGGAATGGAAATGAAAGACTACTACATTCCGTGCAGGGCGTGCACGAGATGTGTGTTCACTAGAAGTCGGGAATAACCACTCGACACAGTCCTTCTGTAAAAATTCAAATACAATACTCAATTTTGATTCTCAAATTAATTAATGCAGTTTATGGGGAACGCCGTAAATGACAATTAATATTATAATATTACGTTTTTTGTCAATTAAACGACCAGTCGTAATTAACATATATATATTTATATTTTAATTAATATAACTTGGGTACAATTTATATAATGTAATTTATGATGTGGAACTTTGATCATTGCATAATGACTTTTTATTTATTTTCTAATTATGAAGTATTTAGCAATTATTTATATCACAAATAAATTAATAGAACAGTATTTTAAACCAATCTTCATTTTTTTTTCTATATAAACTATACATTCATTGTATTAAATCTGTACGTGTTATGGTATAAGTCCTAAATATACACATTAGCCATTCTATTTGGATAAAGTAAATATTCGAAATTTAAAACCATAGTTTAATTATATGTGTTTGATATTATGTATTTGTATGATATTGAATTTTGGTCCTAGTATGAAACTATAATTTTAAATGCCGGTTATTCACTTTATCCAAGTCATATGGCTAACGTATCCATTATCAGGTTTAGAACTTTAGTCGTAACATACACTCATCATATGATATTCAACGAATTGTAGAAAGCATTAATTTCATTCCCCAAAATTTTTTCAAAATTATCACTTATTGATGAAACTAATGAATGAACTCTAGTTTAGTATTTAGGATTTAATAAAGTTAGTTTAGAATTTCAGAATTATGAAGTGGTACAAACAATTTACAGCAATGTTCTGCAAAATCAAAATGAATTCTGAATCAATTTTCGAAATACTAAACTAGGATTCATTTATTAGTTTCATCAATTAGTAATAATTTTGAAAAATAAAATTAATAATTCCTACAAATTGTTTGTACCACTTTATAATACAGTGAATAAATCATGATTTTTAAACGAATTTTCTGAAGCATATAGATATTTATTTTAGTATGCATTTATTAGTAGATTAAATATATTTTTTTCTATTTTTTAAAAGATATGTAAAAATATATAAACAAAAATTACAATACGCCCACATTTTGATAAATGAATTCAGATATTGATTTCGTATTTATATTTGTTTATTGAATTGTAATGTAGTAATGTAATGTAATGTAATAAAATATTTGTTATAATAATAACAAAACAAAAGATCAATGTTTAAATTTAGTAAATTAACGTTTATGTAAATAAACAAAGTTTACAGGCCGACTTCGTGGTAGTAAATAACTTTGATTAAATACCTAGATTTTATAATTGCCATTTATGAATTATATTGTTGTAAATATAATTTAGTTTATAAGGCATTTCGTAGTATTGTATTAATTAGGTATTGTCACAATAAATTGAATAGGTTTTGCCCATTAAGGATTACTATTTCCCTCATTTTCAAGAAGAGGGTTAGGAATTAGTTAGTGGGATAGAGGAGAGATTATAAATAATACTTAGACGATTAAAGGTATTATTATGAAATATTTCACAGTAGCTTTATAGGATTAAAGAGTAAGGAGGGCTGGAATTTTTAAGACGTTGTGAAACGTGAAGTTACTGACGTCGTAGGAATAATTAGTTAGAGTAGGTGGTATAGAAATTGAAATTCTCAGAATTTATTTAAGTTGGATTTTGTAGTTGTTTATCAAAGTTGTACGCCATGAGTCATTGTGGATCGGATAATTTGTTTACATATGAGGATTTTATTGTTAAAAAGTGTGAAATTTGATTGGATAGGTGACTGAATTTATGGGATTTAAGATTAATGCAAGTTCTTTAATTTTTAATGTGTGTTGCCCAGGTCAGTCTTTCGTGTCTAAATGAAGCCATTTTACAGAGTTTTGTGGTTTGGATTACGTATTTTATTGTACATTTTATAGAAGTACCTCATATATTTTTGAAACGGAGAGTAAAAGTGATAACGGTAACTATATTTTCGTTGATTTAATTCTTAATTGATAAAACCAATATTGTAAGATAAGTAAATATTCTTCAGAGTTTATCGGTGGAATTTAGCAGTGGAACATTATCGATGCTATTATCGCAGTATTCACGCGACGTCACCTGTGAGTTACGTTAGAGGTAACAAGACTGAATAAAGTTAGAGTGAGCAAACTACCTCGATGAACTCTTGATTTGACGGTATGCATTGTCCATACTTGGACAGATCATCTTCACAACGAACTTAAAAGATATAGGATGAGAGGAAGTAGCTAAGGAATTGGCGGAGATAGAATACAATTAAAAATAGTTAATTTGTGGATTTGATTTTTAGAAAAATATTTGCCCTTAATAAAGGTTACTTCGTTTATTTTTAACGATTTTTTAAGTTTGCTAGTAATTTAATTATTTTGTTAAGTATGACATAATTTCACCAATATTATGACGTGTTTGAAAAAATTATTAAATTATTCGCAAACTTATAAAAATCGTAGAATATTGACGGATTAACCTTTGTTAGAGATTTATACGCTTGTATTTTTCTAAAATTCAGGTTTACAAAATTTACAATCAAATGACTCGTGACCAATTCGATGCGACTAATGGTCTTCCGCTGTATTAAAAAAAATCTGTTGTCACGTAAACTCACTATTTTTGTTACCCGGTTCAACAATCGATCAATTTCAACTGCATTAGTACATTATATTATAGTATTTACCAAGTCTTTGGCGAAAGGTTCACATCGCGATTGAACGAAAATTGTTATTCGAATTTTCTCATTTAATCTCATTTTGATATAGTTATGTATTTGCTTTGAGAATAGACACACGATATTGTGTTTGGCGACTACTATTCAGTCAAGTGAAAATTGGACGAACACTGCGTCGACCCGTGTGTCGACGCAGAATGATAATATTATTGTGTAGAATAGTATTTTTTATATTTCCAGTATTTCTGAAACGTTATAGGATACGTCTGAACCAATAAGAATTACGTAAAAATGTGTTAAGGAACGGACTACAAAAGAAGTAGGAAAAATATATTTGTATAGTAAAAAGGCAAGAGCGAGACAATTGGGCGTGTTCAACAAAAAAATGAGAAATTTTATGAAGTGAGCAGTATTACACAGACGATAAACAGTTCCAAATAAAATAAACACTGGTAAGATTAATAGGTACCGATTATTTAATCGGTTCAATATAGCGGATCTCACTGTGGCTTTTTTAATAGATATTTTGTGTGTGAACTGTGCAAACAATTAACTGTGATAGACTATATAATTATATTTTATATTTTATTGTGAAAACGTCTTCGTGTTCGTAGGGACGAGATGTAAACAGAAGTTGTACCCAAGAAGCGGATATTCATTTATAGATACAGAAATAGTTGAACAAAATTCACTTATAATTTTCCTTCTGAAGATTATATCGTTTAGATCTTTCTTTTTACTTCTTCTAAATAAGGTTAACTTATTGATATAAATTGTTGGTTAATAATTATTTCACAAGAGTTATTTTCGTTATTCCTTGATGAATCCAAATTAATATTTATATAATATCACATTTTTATTATTTATCTATCCTAATATTGATCAGTTTCTATAAAGTTACAAAACAAAATTGACTACTTTTAATATAGAAATTTGTAGATTTTAACAAAAAATATTGGTACTTTTTAGTTTTAAGATAAATGATAATAATTCTAATGCGAACTCACTTAGTGGTTTAATTTTCAGTTGTGCGCAATCATTCTATTAATATTTTACCAGGGAGTTAGAATAAATTAAAATATTTCCTCGAAGTATGACACGTCTGAACTGCATAGTACATATTATTAATGTTTATTTAAATATAACTAGTACATGTAATGCTACATTGCAAACCTCGGGTAAAAGCACTCTACGTTTATATTTTGAATATGGTTTATCTTATTGTGGTCATACGCACTGTTTTATACAGGATTGTTTTTTGATTGGTCCATTCAAGCTTTTGAAATAAATATCTAGTGGTTCGAGAAAATATTGAGACGCATTATCCCTTGCCTTTTATTTATACTTATGTCACATTCGTTAATTATATTTCTTAAATTTAAATTTTAAAATGATATTTTATCTATACTTGAAAATTAAATTGTTATGCACATTTATTTTAAATTATTAATATTTTAAAATTATGCATATTTTTGTGATGTTTCCGAATCGGCGTTTCTGAACTAACTCTTTTTTTGTGTCCTGTATTATGATTTTGAAAATATGGTGACCCGAATTTATCTCCGTATATTGTGCATTCAATGAAAAGTAATAATTTATATCTTAAATTAATAATCATTAAGCTGACTATACACTATATATTCTTTAAAAAAACCGATTAATATGTCAAATAATTTTAGTTGTGTACTAACGATAAATTAAGGTTGAAAATGGTAAAGCACGTATACGTAATATTTTAAACGTTACCTAATATTAACTAAATATATTTATTACTGAACCCTATACCATTAATCCCAGATTTGAGCCACAGGATTTTACATTTTTATAAGACACACGTGTTATATATTTATGAGATGTTTAAAGTTATTGACATACAAGTTTCGTTTTTTAAATGTGTATAATGTATATTGTATGCTAATATTTATTGTCTGTATTATATAGATATTAAAAGTTTCTTTTTGTTATTAGAATTAAAACCAAATTTTCTGCTGTACAAAAAGCTGAACATTTTAGTGATTAATGATTGTATATTATTTATTTTGTTAAAAGGTTATGCGATGATAATAAGATAATTGAATTACGCGTGACGCATAAACATAAAAAAAAAATCATTTAAAACGAGTTTTAACTGTAAAAATCCAGTTAGATGTAGATACTTTGTACCAATGGTACTACGCACTTCTCGAGTAAGATTTTCTTGGTAGGTGTGTCGAATTTCAAAGGAACGATAAATATTTTCTTGAGCAAAACAATTATCCAGCGTAATCATACTATATATAGTGCAATTATTGTCTGTTAGGGTATTCAGAAAATGAGGCACGAAAAAAATAAATATGTTAAAAAAGATCAGGAAATAAAGTGCAGAAAAAAGAAAATAGTGAAAAAAGTCCCTGAACGCGGCAGTATTGCAGTAAGAAACAAAAGCCCTTGAGTAATTACCAATAATCAAACCGAAATGTCCCCATGTTTTATAGCAAGTCAGGAACGTATAAATTGGGTGAAGTGTTTTTTTTTCCTGTTATGGGGCCTTTTATTTTGAGGATTTTTTCCCCTAGATTCGTCTATTTTAATAAAAAAATGTAAATATAAGGAGAGTTATATCTTGCATATAACTTTCAACAAGTTCAACCCTTAAAACAATAAATTGAAAACGTTATGAAATAAAAACAAAAACAACCTTTCTTTTTTTATGTCAATAGTCATTAGCGCCAAATTAAGGAGCAGTGCCTCCACGGATCAAAAAATTATTATTACTCCTTTGAGGTGCATAACCAGGATTTTATTTTGGTGTTAATAAATATTCAAAAAATGTTTTTGAAAACTTTTTTTTTCTCATTAAATAAATATTAGGTATTCTCTATGAGGTAGAGTAACTAGAAAATAAAAGAAGTTATTAGAAGGCAGAAATTGTTTAAACAATTGTGATAGGTAAATAGTTTCATTGAAAAATATCGATGAGGAAGTTCTCCTCTCTTCCTCCGAAATTTATTTTATATTTTACATTGCAATACAACATTACACATGTTAATACTGAAAATTAAAATAATTCTTAAAATAATATCTAGTTTCTACCTAGATATATTTTTTTCTTTTTTTCTATTTCTACCGAAGATAATGTTTCTAAACATGATGCAATGATTTTTTTTTTTTTGTAATGCAATAAATGATTTTTTTACCTACTGATACAAAATCCTTGAAATCATATTTAATTTTTTAAATCTGTACCATATAATTCAATAAGATTTTTAACTCAAATGCCGTCTAACGTGTAATTTTATAAGATTACCTAATAATACTTAATTAAAAAAAACAATTAGAAAACGTTGTATAACATATCAAGTTCTGTTCAAGTAATTTTGAATCCGATGTACTGAATCCAATACGAAAGAGTTGTTTTAATATGCTCAAAGAAAATAATTAATAAAATGTAATAATTGATTCAATTTTAAAGCAGAGTTAAAATGATTTGCCATCATAATTAAAATTTTTAAATTATTTTTGAGAATATTTACAGTATTAAACTGTTGACAAATAGTAATAATAATAATTGTGTACATAAGGTATTTGTAAAACCTACCAATCTAATTTGTTTTGTTGGTTTGAAATTTTACATCTACTTAGGCAGTAAGTCATAATATACACTAATAAGGCTGAATTAAATTTCTAGAAACATTATTATAGAAAGAAATTGAAAATGTATTAGAAATAGAAAAAAATAACTAAGCTAATTCCAAAATTCTTTAATTATTCCAAAATTGCAGGAAATTTTTTTTTCAATCTGTATTACGCTGTTGCTGATAATAGGTGAAATTTCAAGTTTTTAGTAATATTAGTTTTGAAGTTATTCACTAAGTAACTAAAATCGATTTAATGGCATAGCAAATAAATTCTTTTAGAAAAAACTTTTGAAAATGTAGAAAAATTACCGGCTTAAAGTATTTGTACGTTAATATGCCTTCCGAAATATCTATTGGAAATGTAATAATATAATAAATATATGATAATAATTATATAATTATATATATAATAATTATATAAGCGCTTTATTAACTAGAAAAATTGTTAAAAAAAAAAAAAAATGGAATGAAATAAAATAAAAATCATTGTTAAGCTATTAGCTTAACGAAAAAAGATAATAATATAAAAATCAATAATGGTCATTTTCAGCACATTTACTAAGAGTATTTGACTCGAAGAGTGAAGAATATCTGTGGTGTGAAGTATGTCCGGCTTTCTTGCCTTTGCTTTACTTTACTTTATAGTAGAAGTGATTTATTGTTTCTTCAAAATTCAACATAACTACAAAGAATTCCTCCCCAGGAGCGAAGAATACCCATAGTGTGAAGTATATCGATTTTTAAGCTTTTATACGATAATACAGTATTATAGTACTTAATTATAAGTTTTACGTTAGGTTTTATTAGTTTTTTTTTTTTTTAAATAAAATGAATTTATTTAAGAATTATAATTCTTTGTCATTGTTTTCATAAATTTTAGAAAATTCTACCAAACTATATAGATAACTTTAAGTCTTTAAATGAGTTGCGAAATAAAAAACGCAGGGATTATTTTTGTTTCATAATAAATGTTTTAATCTCTAATTATAAATATTGAAAGCTATTATTAATTATAACTTTTTAAAAACCCATCCCAGCAAAAAAAATCGTATATACGCTAGGTACTGTTTGCCCAACTCAGTATCCAACATCCGAATCGATTCTGATCTGGGAGTGAAATGTAGTTGGAGGGTAGTTACGGCGTACTTTATATCATAGAATATGGAGTTTGACGAACAGTTGCGAATCAACGTTGTGTGAGAGGTCACTGCCGTTTGCGGACACCGTATATACATATATTTTATGTGTGTGTGTGCGTTTTACCGGAGAAGTAGTCCGATCGGTGTATGAAATGTTTTTATTTCGTGTTTTAATTCTCTTTCTCTCTCTCGAGTAGCCACAGTAGAATTCAGTTTGTATAATTGCATTCCTGACTGACACACCATATACACACACACACGCATTTGGTTCTGAAACACCAATCTCGAGTACCTATTGCGGTATTGAATTTAATCGACGTATGTCGAATAACTTCGAGCGGACGGCTATCACGTAGTGCACGTCAACAGAGCAGTTCTCGGCCTAAGGTGTAGGTATATAGATTATGAACGAGAGAGGGGTTTAAAAAAAATACAGTGAACTATACCTACCCATAGTACATAGTGTATGAGCACGGCGGGTATATTGTATGTACATCAAAAATTGATTATAAAAATTAAATCTCAGAGTTAATTAACGATATGATGGAGGATTTTTTGCTAAGCTTTTTGCTACGTTTTAGGATAGTAGGAGTGGTATAAACGCGTTTATTGAAATCATTTTTTTAAATAAAACAGTATTTTATTAACTATGATGCGAAAAACTATTGAAAAATTCCAGCCAAATCGGTAAAATATAACATAATATGTAACATTAATTCGATTTTAATTTATTATGTGTCATAACTCTTGAAATAATGGTACCAGAACTTTGAAGGTTTCATCAATTGGCAAAAAACATATTGTTCATGATAAATTTTATTAAACTTTATTTAAATATTTCTTTCAGAGTCACGGTGGAGAGAAGAAACTGGAAGTCTATCTTTGATGATTTTTTTTCTTTTTTCTTTTCTAATGAAAACACTTTTCTTGTTCAAAAAAGTACCTGCATCATTACGACTTGAGCACTGTGCAGCGTATGTGTTTTCGGTAGAAAATTTCGTTCGCATGCTACTTTAAAGAAAACTGTTTAAAACTCTGACTCTCAACAGCTTTTTTCAAAAACATGTAAAACTACCGAAAATTTAATAAGAACGGCATATTTGCATTAAACTAGATTTTCATGAAATCGATTTCAATAATTTAATTGCGACTCCAAAACAGAAAAGTACGAGAAATTCGAAATTTTCACTTATTTTCAACGTTAGTGTAATATAGTTTGAAAGAGGTTTTAAAACAATTTTACCATTTTCGGAACAATTATAGAATTTTGGAAATATTTTGTTTTTTATAAGTTTATATCTAATAAAATTTTAAATTATTGATCTTTTGAGCTATAAATTTAATGTAATCTTACTTATATATGTCTAATGACGTTAATATTTTTATTAGTCAATATTTTTTTTATAATCTTCTAATGTTAGAATTTGTATGAAACTGGTAATTTCCATTTAAAATAAACATTTTTCAATCACAACTTTTAATTTTAAGTCCGATATAAATTTTTTTATCAGTACATTCTTCACGTCATGATTTATACCCATAGTCAAATTTTCTTAAATGCTAGGGCAATGAATATTTTTTACAAGCATATAAATTTATAATTAAGGTTAAAAATAACCGCTGATAAAAAATATACAGTTTTATTTTCGTTATTATTTCATAACATTTTTAGTTAATTATTTTAAAGGCTGAAAGTTATAAACAAGTCTACTCATATACAAGTCTACTCATGTTAATATTTTTGTTAAAATAAGTTTAGCCAATTTTTATAACGTATAATGGATTTAAATTTCAAAACATGATAAATTGACCATGAACACGAATTAATAAACGTACATATTCTGACACTAAATTGTTGGAAATACTCAATTTTAAAATTGACAATAATTACTGACCTGTGTAATAAACTAAAGCTATGCTGAGAATCATTTTCTCGAAGAAATGGGTTTCCATTTCTTTAAAATTTAGCAAATGCACTAAAAGTATCGAATCCGAGGAATGAAGATTACTCATATAAAATAAAAAGTATGTCTGGTTTTTATTATTATTATTATTTTTGACACCTATTTTTAATTATTTTTTTCCATAGTAAAATTTTAAATCCTTATTGAATCCTGAAAAATATAGAAAGAATTGCTAACTCAAAAAAATGTATGCAGTAGGTACTTAGTATAATAATTAATTATTTTTTCATACTAATTATTATTTTCCATACAATTTTCATGCAATTAGAATGTATACATGTCTATAAGTACATCAAAAACATAAATGATATTATTCTCTATAAAATAAATTTGAAACTGATCATCATTTTTCAATATAATATTATATCAATTGACATTGGCCGAAGTGTGTGATTTCGTACCGTTGAACTTAGATCGATATTTTTATTTTGTATCCCTGTATTTCTGTTAATTTTTTTCTTTACTTTATTTAAATGTTATTTAGAGTATACACAATGGTAGAAAAGTTTTAGATATTCTCTAAACAAATTTTAAATATTTTGGTATTTTTTTAAACGGATACGTTTTTGATATTCTCATAATTTTTTTTTTTTTTTGGGGGGGGGGTAGGTGGGATGGTGTCAAGAAAAACTACTGAAACATTGAGTAAAACTACTGAAATTTGTGGTAAATCAAATTTTTATGAAATTGTTGTACAGTCGTCGTTTCAAAAATAATAGGGTTAAGAATTTGATATTTGCACTAATTATCAATAGTTGTTTAATAGTTTCGAGTCAATTATAGAAAATTGAAAATATTGAAAATATCTAGTGCAGAGGTTCTCAAACGAATCAAAAGTTGGTTGCGTTTATATTTTTGGTGGGTCACGTTAAATTTTTACACATAAATATTTTTTTATAATATTATAATTTACATACCTATATAATATTAAATATTTTTTATGTATTCAAAGTAACAAATCAGTTACTCGAATGTAATACTTAAATAAATAATTACAGTAAAAAAAAAAATTCTTTGATAAAAATTTCAATATGGAATCGTGTTCATATAATGTTATCGTTTATTATTTTTACATTCAAACAAGCAAAAGAGAAAAAAAAGTATTTACATACATTCTGGAAATACCGAAATAATTAATATCATGAAATCAATTTTAGGTATTTAGTAATAACATCCAAAATAATAGAGATAGAGACTTGAAACTTTCACTAACTACTAAAAATAGTCACATGCCTACCTCATAAATGTATCAAAATCATTTGAACAATTTTGAGGTAAATACAGCATTTTGAAAATTTCGGAAAATTCTAGTTTTTGGTTAGTTTTTAATTCGTAATATTTTAATGTATGAATATTAAGAGCTAAAATTTAATACAAACATACTTATATGTATAACCAACGGTCCTAAAAAAATCTCGAATATTGTAAATCAAATTTTTTTTATAACCTTTTATAAGTTACATAAAACTACACATTTAAATGGAAATAAAAAATAATTGGTATAACCGATCTTTATGAAACTTGGTACATAGGTGAAGAATCATTTTGGTGTACGAAAATTTATCAGGGACGAATAATTGAAATTTTTACAAGGTGATTATTGAAAACAAATTGGAAAAAGTACGGAAAAGTTTTTATAAATATTAAATAATATAAATAAAAAGCCGGACATACTTCGCACGACGGGTGGTATTCTCTTGACGGGCGTATTAAATTTAAATAAACGATAAATCATTTCTTCAGTAAAACGATTCTGAACGAAGGAAGTTAATAATATAAGAAAAAAAAATTTTTCGAAAAATGTCCAAAATTTTTTTTTACATTTTCAAAATTTTGTTGCGCCAAAATCTTTTTTATAGGATTTTCTATCTATGTTTAAATTTTCATAAAATTCGGATCAAAAAATTATGGTTTCTGAGTCGTTTTTGTGCAATTTTGGGTAGTTTTTTCCAAAAAAATAAATTGAAGAATTGAGAAATTCAAAAAATGACCTCTTTAAAGTACAATCTAGAGGCAAATCCGGTTTCAAAAAGTCATTGATCGAAACTTTTGGACAAGTATTTCTATACGAAAAGTTGTACACAGA
>JAIPRM010007522.1:0-17097 GCA_025469315.1 Stegophylla sp. TES_Ste_2020 | reverse complement strand
CTGAACTGCAAAATTACTAAAGCATCATTTATCAATTTATTCAAAAATAAAACACTATGCGCAGGTATTTTAATAATATTAATAAAATTTTGTAACCTCTAACTAGCAATGGACAAAACTGAAGAACTGGTATAAGCATTTACAAGAAAAAAAGATGTTTATATTTTGCACATTATATATATCTATGATTATGATATAATCGAGATTATTTTCATAATCGAGATATCTCGATTATGCCCATCACTAATTAGATAATAGTTCTCATTTTATCGTGGAGAAAATATGTGAATAATTAATTGTAGTTACTGTGTTGTATTATTTTTACGTAACAAATAAATAATAATAATTTGCATATAAACATGGCTTTTAAAATTGAAGTTAAAATGTTACAAAAAATAATGTGTGTGATAAATGATAATTATGTGTGTGCACGCGCGCACGTGTATGCATAAGGTAATAAATGTCTATAAAAATAAAAAATAATAAAAATCTATTTTTATAAATGTATGAATTGTCAACCTTTCTATAATTAGTATAATTGTCATTTTGGTGTTTTTATAGGAATATTAGGGTTTGAACTATTTATAGATTATATAAGCTGGACATAACTACTTCTGTCACACCATGGGTGGGATTTGGTGGTTATATTAAATGTTAAAGAACTAATTAATCATTTCATCAATAAAACGTTTCGATTCTGCGTGGAGATTTAGTTTGTATTAGACAATTTTTACTTAACAATAATAAAGTTAAAAAACTTTATTAATCTTATAAAGAGATTTATTTTGTCTCAGCCAGATTGATACAAGAAAATAAATAATGTCAAAATTCCAGTAGTTGGTGAAAATCTTAACTTTTTAGCTCCATTATTTTGGAAGTTATGTTAAAAAAATAAAATCGAATTTATGAAAATTTGGGTTATGACGTTTTTCATCGTTTTTTGTTAATTTTTGGGTAGTCTAGGCATGCGCTTAAAAAAAGTATTGAAAATTTTGAAACCTACTAGACAACATTTCCGATCAATAGAGTTATTGATTGAAACGTTTGAACCAGTATTTCTACCCAAACTCGTGATAATACACATACCAAAAAAAAAAAACATATTTGTAAAACCAATACATTCTTTGCTTCGCTTAGAAACTAAAATAAATATAATTAAAAAATAAACATTTATTGATTATTGTGTTACCATGGTTACTATATTTAACAAATTAATTGATTGCTATCAAATATTCTACAGAAACTTAATAAACAATCCAAATAAACAACCAAAGTGAAATAACATGACGTGAAAATACACTTTATGCTATATTTACTTTTTGAAAAAATGCACATTTTGAAAAATTCACCTCTCTAAAGTACCATCTTGAGCCGAATTATGATTCAAAAAGTTTTTGGTAGAAACTTTTGGACAAATATTTCTATTCGAAAAAGTGTTTACAAAACAGAAAAATCATAAACTTCTTCGCTCCGCTCAGAATTTAAAAGTATATTTAACAATAAGTTTTCCTGGGAGCTGAGGTAAATTAATACTGCATTTCTTTAATTTTGAACGAACCCCATTCATTAGATTTCATCAACAAGAGCTGATCGATAATTTACCAAATTTAAAATTATAAAAGGATGATGCTTAAGGAGTACAATGACGCAATACACGCACAATACCGTTTGAGTGGCCTGGGGTTACTTCAGTAGAAAAAAAATCAGTCAAAGAAGTAAATTTAATAAAATAATTTATATATTCATTGAAACTAACGCTATAAAAAATTAAAGTAATAACATTTGACAGTTTAAATTAACATAACTTATTTAATTTATATTTTTTTGTTTATATTCTATCAAATTAAAATACATTACATTATAGAAACATTTTATTATAAAAAATATATATAGGTAGTGTACAGTTAGTATAATTTCTATATTAAAGTTACATTATTACCCAATCGACAATTTTATTATTAGTGTAGTATATTAACTGTAACTCCATTCAGAATCGTTTTATAGAGAAAAAATGATTTATCATTTATTTAAAATGCAATACGCCCAACAAGAGTATCCCATCCGAGGAGCGAAGAATATCTATGGTGCAAAGTAAGTTCGTCTTTTTAGTTAGGTATCATGATTTCATTACAAAAAATACATAAAAACATCCCCAGTCAGAATTTCGAAATGTGAAATACGGATTTAGACTAAATCCAGATATAAAATAATCGTTGGAATTTTTATTCTAAAAATCCGAATTCATGTTCGGCAAATCGAAATTTTCCATCAATATAATACCTTTATATGGGTGTCCCAGTACGATTTTGACAAATCCAATAACTTTTGTTCTATTAATAATTTTTAACTTCTTTTTTAATTGTTACTACAGCATTATGCAACAGCAATAACGTATAATTTTTTTAAGACGCAAATTTTCAAATTTTAAATTTTATACTACAGTTTATGAAAAAATTCAAAATTGCTATATTGTAAATCTGATTTTAAGAAAAATATTGATGCTTAAAACTTTAATAAAAGTTAATCCATTCATTTTCTAAATTTTTTTTTGTAATTTGCGAATAATTCAATGTATTATTAAATCATAATATCACCAATTAATGTCATAATACTACCATTACTATGACGTATTTGACAAAATTATTAAATTATTTGAAAATTTAAAAAAATCATAGCAAATTAATGGATTAATCTTTATTAGAGATATAAGCACCAATATTTTTCTAAAAACCAGGTTTATAAAATAGTTATTCTAAATTTTTTCTAAAACTGTAGGATTTTGTATAATCTTGTATTTCCAAATTTCTAAATTTGGAATAAAAAAATAATATGTATACGTTACTGCTGTAGCGCAGTGCTGTAGAAATAATTTTAAAAAAAAAACTATCGTCAAATCATACTAGAACATTCTGTAGAGAAAACATATCAAAATTATGTATATCACTAAATATCCATGGGTGCAATTTACTAGTTTTCGACTTTAAGCCTAATAAAATGTAAATCTATGACATGTTTATTGACGTTCGTGTATTCATGTATTTATGAAAAGGCATCAGGAAAAAAGTCATTGGACAAAGTGGACGACAATGTAAGATTTAGATAACTGGGTTAAAGTATTGTCAATATAAAAACAGTGTAAAGTGTTTCATAGTGATGAATATCAAGTTATAATATTATTACCTATTCACCCTAGTTAAACAACATATAAACATCAGTAACGATAATAATAATAAAAAAAACTGAGTATACACACAAATCAAAAATACAGTTATACGGTACAAGAAGTAAACTTCATATACAGCACATAACGATACGACTGCACTACTAGAAAAATATTCACCAATACGTGACGCCACTAGACGTAAAATACGTTATAGTCTATAAGCTATATGCCTAATGGCTAATAACGATATATAATATGTATAAAATATACACAGCACGCAGAGTAAGACTAGGCCACCGGGTTAAGTACCAGGACAAGCTCTGGTGTACTACACAAACATTTTCGTTAATTAATAGGCTGCTATAATATTTAAGTTCTTCGCTTTATACTCGTACTTACTACACAGAGCTTTAAGAATTATTTAATAACACTGAGAGAGTAAGACTCTATACGTTAAAGGTCACGTACCGAATAATTATAACGAGAAACAGAAATGTTTATTTTAAATTCCAAATGATCGGAAAGTGTGATCGACTAACCTATTTCGTTATTTAAATAGATTTAGAACAGTTATCTATAGGTATCATCATAAAATTAATATTGTACATATTAAATCACATTTAAAGGTAAAATAAATATTTCGAAAATCTTAAATAGTGTATTATTAAAAAAAAAGGTCATATAACTGATTTTCTTTCATAGCTTTTCCAGACCTAAAGAAAAACTACCATCAAGAAATTGATTCAATTATTTTTTTGTAATTTCACAAATAATAATTTAGAACTTGAAATATCCATCAATTATGTTGATTTCACTAAACTTAAACAAATTCTATAAATTTAAAATAAATTAAACCAATATTGGCCCAAATATAGGACTTTTTTTATTAATGAACTTTTTCATGATGCATACAATAACTAATCATAACTTCAAAATTTGAAATAGGTAATAATTACCAGTACACAACTACCACGGGTGCTAAGTACTCAACATCAAACCTTTTTAAGTTATCACAATATAGGTTCTAATGAATACCCTTAAAATTCTATCCGAGGTAAATATTCAGTCCACCCTCAAGCAAGTATCTGACCAGATATTCTCGTTACGAACCTGTTGGACGGATAAAGGAAAATCACAAATTCACATAATATAATTTTATCTATAGGCTTGGGTGAAAAATTCACTTTTTTTGAAAATTTTAAGGCTACTGAAAATAATTTCCTCCCTAACCGTTATTGGCTTCTAACCCTATACACACGATTATGTAGAAAGATAAAAGAAAATGGAAAAAAAATTGTCTGAAGAAACGAGTTGAATGTGTTCAACGATAGATTGAAAAATAAGTGACAAAAAGCATAAATTATATCGTCGGGGAAATTCGCGATTAAAAGAGTGAAAGGGGACTATGGGAAAAAGGGGGGATGTAAATTCAATTTCATAGGTCCAAACTATAGGAAAGGGTTAAAAGATCTGAACACAACGACGTCATAGAGCAAAAGCGAATGGATTTTCGTCGAAACAAAAACTACTCAGGAGTTGAATGCCATAGAAAAGTTACAGTCGATAATTATCTCGCGCGCACAAATTGGTGTCACCTTTCAAATAACGCGTGCACGTACGATAAATAAACAGTCGAATAAAGTCCGAATAATACAAAGCGGACAAACAGATTATCTCGTCGTGATTAGATCATTGACAGTGAATATATTTAACACTATACTTTGTACGAGCACACCCGAAACGCAACGTTTCTATCGAAATTTAAAACACTATTAAAAAGACACTTCGTTCGCGAGGTTTGTTCGGAAAGTCCCAGTTATTATTATTATTTTTTCTCTTACCTTCCTGGGAGGCGGTTGCATCTCGTCGGGAGGAAGAAGAAAACGGCGATGACCAAAACGACGACGACGACTAAGGCCGCGAAAAACAATCACGCGATTTCTGCCTACTACTACACACTGTACACTAAAATAATATCGAGTTTACGCACTAATATTTGTGTTATTATTATTATTACTATTATTAATATTATCGTACAGCAGACGGCGCGCGAAAAACCACCTCGACAACGACTACCACTGTCGACCCACTTCGTGAGTGCGTTTTTCCCCCTTTTTTTTTCCCCGTGTGATTTTCCTTTTTTTATTTTTACTTTTTTTTTTTTTTTACTGTCCTCTCCTACTCGTATATCGTTTGTTCGCACAACAGCCGCGCGCGCCCCACGCATACACACATCACACAACGCGACGGTGCTGCCTCCGCAGCCGAATTCGCGCTTGCGCTCGCGCGTTGCCTACACTGCGCCCCTGACGACGAGCACTACCGATAGCGGCAATTTTCCGCGCCCTCGAGATGACCCCCCCCCACCCACACACACTTTATCCCTCGGGCGAATAAGGGATGGGAGAAGCGGAGTGGACGGGCTTGTACACGATTGTGTATTGTACTAAAGTGCAGCAGCTGAAGAGGCATAGGGACAAAATCGAAGGGATCGGGAAGAAGATAATATTATGAACAGAATTCGTAAAAGCGCGGTAAATCGACGTCGCACGGCCGCGGTCGTCGTCGTTATTAGGTATAATAATGTTATGCCCGACAGCTGCTGATGGGCGCGCGGGTGTGTTATCGATTGTTCCACGGAATGGCGGCGTCGGCGTGTGTACGCAACCTCGACGTTAGTCGCGCGGGCGTTCTCCGCACCCGATCGAATGCCGGAGGAGCAATCCCCTCCCCTATCCCGCCGACAACGTTCTCCCTTCCCCTCCCAATCTACCACCTCACGCCGTCGATAATCATACAACTAATACGATATAATATTAAATTATAATATTATGTTTTATTCGTCTATTTCTACATATATATATATGCCTATTAATACTGCAGGGTGTCTCCGAAATGACCGAGATCGATAATTTTGAAATTTCCATTCTGTCTCCAAAACCCTGGTTTGATCGATTTATATCGAACCTATTATTCCGTATATTATACACTGAAATAACATATCTATCGCGAGATTCTCATATCTCGCGATAGATATGATATATATAAATTATATATATTTATATTTATAAATATTATATCTCTGTATATACGATATCTTATAAGATAATGAAGATATAATCTTTTTATAAGATTTACATAGATTTTACATTTTAATTGAATTTAATGTTTTGATAAAAAAATTTTAAAAAATTTTTCGAATTTATTATTTTTGAAAAATTTGATGATAACCATTTTAAAGTTTATTATTTTGAAAATGTTGACGTTTCAACATTTTATTTCTATTGTACTTGTGATATTTTAATATTTTCTTTAGTTTCCAGAAAAATGAAGTATTAAGTACCTTTATTCAATGCTATAGAGTAATGACCATAATTTATCGTTCTGACGAGATTTAAAGTAAATCACTGGTTGCTTTGTTTTTAAATCCTCATGGAACACCCTGTATATTATAAGTTGGAATATCAATCTGCACTATAGCTCGGCATAATTTGTTGTCGTAAGGACTCATTCACTAAATAATTGGTAGAGGTATGATGAAGAATGTAAAATGTAATTTATTTTACACTCAATAAAGCTTATCGTCACCAAAATAAACAAAAAAAATAGTGTGGTAGGTACATCAATTTATTTTTTAAAATATCCTTATTGGGCCATCCCACTGAGTACGCTTGTACTAGTGACCTTATCATGGGCGAAGTCAGTCTATATTCAGTGGGTTCAAGTACAATTAATATTTAATTTACTCCATTATTTTTGAGGATATGTTAAATTATTTAAAAGAATATATTTGGTTCCAGTCCCTGATTTAAATGATTAAATATTGATGTTGATAACTTAAAATGTATGTTGTAAATAGGAAGAAAATGCTACTCACTAATAGTGAGAAGATTATGACTTGTTGTAACTTTAATATTATTTTTAGTATTATTATTCTTATACTTATTTTTTTTTTTTTATCTTTTATGACAAAAATATAATATTATTATTATTAATATTAGATTATACAGGTAGATCGGATTAATTATCATTTGGTATTTGATTTTAATTTGAACAAAATCTGCATGATGTCTTAAAAATGCCTAATTTAAAATTTTTTCTTTAACTATATGAGATTCATAATAATACATGATGATGAAAGTTGATTCTAAAGTCATTAGAAAAATTAGTCAAGATATGTAACATAAAATATATTATTTATTTTTCTTATAAATAAAAAAATTCATTTTTATTAAAATATTTCTTTATCCACACAGATCTCTAAAACCAAAGGTTTTTCTATTTAAGATATTAACTATACCCAATAAGAATTCATTCCTTACAGAGCTTTTTACTGAAACAGTGCGAACTCTTTTAAAGATAACAGTAAATAATTCTGTCCAGTGATATTTGATTGGAGTGTCTTTAAATAGCTGGGAATTATTGAAATACACATTTTTTACAATTTTCTATTTTTAACCCTTATATTGTGCGCATGCGCAAAACAACTTGCATTTTTTTAAATAACAACACCTACTTTCAACAACAGATTTGGATAGCCCAATTTTTTTAAAGTCATTTTGGTCCTTTTTACCATAGCTCTAAAATCAAAATTGATTAAATGATAATGAGTTGAAATTTTGATCAAAATAATTGAATTTTTTAACAATCATCTTAGAATTTTATAAGTTATCATGCAATTTCACATATTTTTTTCTTATTAGTAGGTTTGTATTAATAAATCTTTTAAATTTAATTTTGAGTAATTAATGAACTTCAATTACACCTTTAAAGTAAATGTTAGGTAATTTATTAAGAAAAAATTTAAAAAATTAACATAATTTTTATAATTTTCATAGTTTCTATTATTTATTTGGGTAAAATAATTTCTAATAAATATCTGATAAATTTTTCAAAATTAAGTCCATCATACATGATTGAAATCTATGCATTATTTCTCTTTGAGTGGCTGCTAATATCTGCTCCTTTTGAAATCCTGCACAAGCATTTCTAATTTTATTTTTAAGGTCTTCAATATTTAATAGAGGAGTTGAATAGACAACATTTTTCAAATGTCCCCACAGAAAAAAATCTGATGGGGTGAGATCTGGAGATCTAGGTGGTCAATCTACTGCTCCATATGTATCCACCATCTATCGATTGCAAAATTCCATAATTTTGTAAATACTCTCTTACAATAATTTTACATTGTGTGCATCTTATTGAAAATATACTTTCCATTTTAAAATTTCAATGAAATATGTACATTATGTCATATGATCCTGAAACTTTTAATGATTTTCATTGACCACTTTTCAACAAATTCTATAACTTATCATAACTTTATCTATAAATTATTATTGTTAGATTCATATGAACTTTAAAATAATTTTATTCTTAGCACACGACAAATAACATTTGGTTTAGTTAAGTAAAGATTAAAAATAAAATAATTATAGAAATTACAAATAATTATCTACTTTTATCACGAAAAAATTAAATTAAATGATAGAAATACTAATTGAGACTAAAACTTTAATAATAAAAGTTATGAGAAATAAATCATATCAGTTTGTTCAATTTTTCTTAGCAAATTAACTAACATTTACGTTAAAGGTGTAATTGAAGTTAATTAATTACTAAAAATTAAATTTAAATGATTTAATAATGTCTGCAAACCTACAAACAAAAAAAATATGCAAAATTGTATAACTTATAAACCTCTAGGATGATTGTTGAAAAAATCAATTATTTTAATCAAAACTTTAACTCGTCATTTAGTTAGTTATAGTTTTAGAGCTATAGTAAACAAGACCAAAATGGCTTAAAAAAATTTAGTCTATCCAAATCTGTTGTTGAAAGTAGGTGTTGCTATTTAAAAAAATGCAAGTTATATTGTGTATGCGCACAATTAAAGGGCTAACAATTTAAAAATAGTAAAAAAATGTGTATTTCAATTGTATTCAACTGTTTAAAATTACTCTACTTCAATCAAATATCACTGAACAGAATTATTTACCGTTACCTTTAAAAGGAATAACACTGTATAATAAAAATACATGATTTCTTAGAAGTACACACTTTTAATTAATTACTTAATAATGTATAAACATCATCTTAAAATAATAAAATGTATTTGTAATTATTTTCCAAAAATTAAATATAAAGATGACTGAATTCCACTTAACAAGTGTTTTTTCAATCATACAAAATGATTTTTTTTTTTTTTTAATTTAATGATTATGATACATTAAAACTGCTAACTATATTTGGCGGGGAATAAGAAAGTATGAGTGCGGCGGACCGGTTTCCCTCCACAACCTGGTTATAGTGGATCTTCGCCACCTCCATTATTCGTAATACAGTTTATTTGTAAACTAATCAAAGCCAATAGGCTCACTAGGAACCTGTTTTGGTCCACTAGCTAGTTACGTTTTAATTCTACGCCGAGTATAGCATATTATACATATTAAATAGCCATAGCTGACATAATGTATTAAATAATAATTATAAATTAAAAATTATAATATCATAAACAATTTATAATAGTATAAATGATTAATATACATGCCACATACATGTCTAAAAATCAATTGAATTATATTTTTTTGCTCATCAAATAATCTAAAAATTTACAAAATAACTTTCGATTGAAAAATCAAAAAAAAATTAAATCACATACATATTACAGTAAAAATTTATGTCTGTTTACATGTAGTTCTGGTTACAGCTGAAGAACCATCCACAAACTTTGTTCTAAACAATACATTAGCATTACTAAACATACCATCCTTAAGAGATACTACAATAAATTGAGATTGTTTAAAATGTTGCTTTAACATTTGTCCTATGTTTTGTGTATGAGAAAGGTCCAATGCTGCATCTACTTCGTCCAAAATATAAAGAGGAACGGGATTGAACAGTAACATGGCTAAAACTAAAGACAAAGCAACCAAAGAACGTTGGCCTCCACTAAGCTCATCTAAACTATCTTTCCATAATCCATTAAATGCAACACGTATCTCTAAACCAGCTGTAATATCTTCAGGGTCTATCTGTCTTAGACAAGCCTGAGCACCAGGTAATACACTACTGAATATTTTACCAAATTCTTTATTCACACGATCTGATGCAGTTTGTAAATGATGTCTCTTTTTCACTTCTAATTCTATAATTATCTCTTTTATTTTATTTTTATCTTTTAATACTGTTTCCAGTTTTTTTTGAAGTTTTTTATACTCTTGAATGTGTTTATGGAAGTTGTTTAGTTTACCTGGATCTACAGTTTTTGACAATTGATCAAATCTAGCTTGCAATGTACTAACAGACTGCTTCCATTCATCTATAAATAAATATTACGAAATTAATAAAATTGCTATAAAAAGTTTATCAAATTAAATTAATTCTTAACATATTAAGGTAAACAGTCAATATGAATAGTAGATATTAAACATTTATACATAATATACGCACATATACATATCATGAGTAGGTACTACAGTTACAGTATACAAGACTAGAAATAAATGGAATTTTCACAGAATATTATTTGTTATACAAAATTACTAGATTTATTGTACAAAAATATTTATATTTATACATTAGAAAAGATAGTAGTAAGTAAACTAAGTAGCATTAAACAGAACATTTCTTTAAAAAAGGAAGTCCTCTCATTTAACTAATATGTTTATCATTTGCTTATAAAATATATTCAACTAGTATTCTTATTCTTATATTAACTATAAAGGAATATTCAGGTCAAGGCCATAATTTGGGGGAAGGTCCAAAGTACTCCAAAACTTGAAAAAATTGGTAAAAATATATAATAGCCTGATAAAAATATATAATTTAATAAGAAAAAAATACTATTTTTTGCCCTCCTCCCCCCCCCCATGAAATTTGTTTTCAATTACAGCCTTGATTCAGATATAAAAAACTTCTTCGTTCTGTTCAGAATCTAAAAAAGTGTTTTCTACTCATTTGATTATTTTGAAAAATATTTTCAGTGCAGTAATACACATTTAAGGGATAGTCAATTAGCCGTGTAAAATTAATTGCATGAAATTGGTCGTTTGGTAAATTTGTCAAGAAACAAATTGGTTATAATGTAAAAAAAAAAAAAAACATAAGTAATAAAACAAACTTATTCCTATAACCTTGTAATACATTTTGGAAATAAAAATGAAATAAAACAAATGCAAATTAAAAAAGGACGTATTTCACATCTTGGGTATTCTTCGCTCCTTGAGTGGAATACTCTTATTGGTGTATTTAATTTTAAAGAAATGATAAATCATTTCTTCAATAATGCAATTCTGTGTGGAGCTTCAGTTTATTTTAAGACAATTGTTTTTAAAAATTATTAAAAAATAAAAAATAAACATGACTGTAAAAACACCACTAGTTTCTTTGCTCCACTCAGAATCTAAAATATGAATAATAATACTGTAGATATTTATTAGTGTTTATATAAACCACTTGCGATAAACAATTGATAATAAATATAAATGTAGTTATGTGAAGGTAAATTATTTCTTGATTGTTATTTTACTATAAAAGCACATGCCATTTTTAAACCTGATATCACAGCCAAAAAGTTTACAACTAATTAACCTACAACTAATTAACCATAAGACAAGTTAACAACACAACCAAAAATATATGACAAAATATTTGTACTAGGATCAATTTAATAAGGCCAACTGAGTTAACTCCACATTAATACAATTAGCTCAACTATGATCTATTTTTATGATAACATTTCCAGAAATATTACACACAGTAGTTACATTATGAGATGAAGTTCTGATTAATTATAAATCTTACTGATTTATTTTTTTTCTTACCTGGTTTAAAATTTGTAAAATCCATTTTTGAAGCCATTTGTTTTTGGTCACTGGACAATTTTTTATCAAGTTCATCAAAGCTATTTTGAATTTCTTCAACCTTTTTCTCTAATTTGGTTACGCTTGCACCAAGCTTTAACATTTCTACATCTTCTGCCTCAATTTCAGCTTTTAATAATTTCATTTCCTTTGCAAGGTCTTCGTTTTCTTTTGTTTTTTGCATAACTGTTTCATTTTGAGCAGTATAAATACTATTTGCTTTTTCATAAATAATCGTAGCTTCATCTAATTCATTAGTAAGCGTAATTAGATCATCATCAAGTTTGGCCTTCTCAGCATTTAACTCAGCCAATTGATTTTCTTCTTCTTTTATCTGATTTATTAAGTCTTTAATTTCAAGTTCCAATTTATTACATTTGCTTTTTTTTTTTTCATATTCTGATTTGTTATTGTTAATTTTAGCTAATATATTTTTTCTACTTTTTTCTGCATCACTTAACTGTTGTTTTAAAATTGCTTTAGCATTTTTCATTTTTATTTCTAATTCTTTAATTTTAGTCAATAATTGTTTTTCATTGATTTTACCTTCAGCCAATTTTTTCTCTAGTTCAGCCATCTGATCTTTTATGTTATTTACTTCAGTTACTTGCTGATGAGCCTGTCCTAAATGTACATCAGATTTTATATTTTCCAACTCTTCTTGAACTATTAGTTGTCGATCTCGCAATTCAGAAACTCTTTCGGACAAATTAGCCATCGCAGCAAGTTTATTATCTATCTTTGCAAATTCAACTTTGTTTGCTTCAAGCTGTGATAAAATTTCATTTTGACTCGCTATTAAATTCAAAATAAGCCTCTGAGTATTTGCACCTCCTGTAAGACTACCAGCTGGATTAAAATGATCACCATCCAAAGTGAAACAATGCCTATTAACTCTACTGTCAAAACAAACCTTTTCAGCAATTTCCTTGGTAGTACATATAAATGATTGTCCAAATATCCACTGTATGGCTTTCAAGTGTTTTTTATCATACTTAATAAGTGACATAGCTGGAAAAACTTTATCAGCACCACCAATTTGTTGAGCAATGCGTATAACATTTTCAGGCATACTATTAGATTGGATTTTACTTAACGGTATGAAATTTGTACGATTAGGAAACCTATTAGTTTCCAAAATATCTTTACCAACACTATCATCTTCTACTACAACAAAATACAATTTACCTCCAGCTAATGTCGTTAGTGCAAGTTCAAATTTAAAATCTATTGGCTTAAATAGGCGACAAATAAGTCCATGTACTTTACGGCGGTCAAAATTAGGTCGAGGGTCATTATATCGGAAAAATAAATTAGGGTTATTTGATTCAAACGATTCTATTTTTGAAGTAAAATTACGTACTTCTTTAAATAAACTATCACGAATAGATCTCAAATTATTATGACCACTTAATTCTTCATTAGCTTTCATATATTCAGTCTTAATTTTTTCATATTCTTTTTCTTTTGTTTTCAATAAAGCCATTTGCTTGTCATAGATTTTTTGAGCTTCTTTCATACCAGATAGCTGTTCATTTAATTTTTTTTTTAATCCATCTATTTTAATAGTATTCTGTTGATTTTCCATCTGCTGATTTTGTAATTCTAAAGAAAATTTGTCAATATTCTCTTGAACCGAACCATCTTCATCACCAAATATATTTCCAGAATTCAATGATCTTATTTTTTTATCAATTTCATCTAAATCATTTGTATTTTTTTTATTTTCTTCATCGAAACCAGCATTCGTAGCATTAAAGTCTTCCATTTCCTTCTTTTTTGCTTCCAAATCCTTATTGCTAACTTTAATTTGTTTTTCTGTATCTTTAATTTTTTTAACTTCACTATTTATGTTACATTTATGTTGATTTACTCTTAACTCCACTTCATTTTTTATTTTCACTGTTTTTTCAACTTCAATTTTAAATTCATTTAATTTTTTCCCACCTTCTTTTTTCAGTACCTCTTCATTTTCTATAAATATTTGGTTCTTGTCATTCATTTGACTTTGTAATGAGGATATACGTTCAATTTTTTCTAGTTTTCTAGATTTTAGATCGTCAAGGTCCTTAGAATTTTTGTGTAGCACGCTCCTAAATTGTAAATAATTCCAATTGTCAAGTTTCTCTTTCTTTTGTCTAAGACTAGTATGGACATTATTTAAATCTTCTAACATTTGTTTTTCTTTATCAATAGTCTCTATAGTTGGAACAATCTCTTCGTCTGCAACATCTTGTATTTCTTTTAATTTATGATCTTTTTTACCAACTGCTAATTCAAGACTTTTTTTTTTTGATTCATACATATTAGTGCCAGCAGCCTCTTCTATCATAGATAATATTTCAATAGGTTTCATGTTTAACACTTTGGTGATTCTACCTTGCATAATGATAAAATGAGGATTATTTACATTCATTTGTAGAGAATTAAAAAAGTCCATAATTTTTTTAGCAGGAACAGTAACTCCATTAATTCTGTAAGTATTTTTAGAGCCCAATCCAACTTCCCGGGAAATAACAATTTCATCATTATGCTTATAATGAGGAGCAGACCTTGATTTATCTTTATTGTCAAAATGGATAGTGACTGTAGCAGTATGGACACCAGCTTGACCACTTTTATATATGACTTCTTGCATGGATGAAGCACGTATAGTATTCATAGCTGATATCCCTAAAGTAAAACATATTGCATCTAAAATATTTGACTTTCCTGTACCATTCAAACCAGTAATAGCATTGAATTCTGGATCAAAATCTTTTAGCTCTACACGTTTTCCATATGACTTAAAGCCATCAATAACTAAAGATTTTATGTGCATTGTGAACCTGAAAACAAAAATTTATAATTAAGATTAAATGTAACATGTCAAAATAATCGAGTGAAAAAAATTTGATTAAAATTTAAAAACTATATATTATATTGTATTTCACTACATTATCTGCAAAACAGATAGCTCATATTAAATTATTTACATTTGACAGTTTTAAACTTTTAAACAACAAGTATATATACATACATAAGTAAATAACATATAATAAAATATATATATAGTGTATAAAATGGGAAATGGAAATTGTCTATTATTTTATTCTCATACCTCGGACACTTGGTACAGTCGAAATATTATAATTACGATTATCGATCATGGACACATTGTACAGTCAAAATATAATTATAATTATTATTTATATTTATAATTGAGTAGGTATTCACTAAAATTGAGTATATTGCTTTAACTTTGTCTTAAAATAAATAAAAAATAACAACAAAATTTAATGAACCAGTAAGTTATATTATTAATAGTGATAATTATTTATCATTATAGAAGTTCTTATACATTTTAAAGTATTATTTTAGTATGTTACATTCAGAAAATTTACAATCCACAATCATGAAGCCAGCAGTAACAAGAACATATTTGAGTTAAAAAACATTGCATTGACAAGTATGAAATTTCAAGCAATTGATAACAGAAAAACGACAAATTTAATTCTTAACAAATTTATCACAGCTATTTGGGCTCATATTAAATTTCATGTTAACGAAACTTTGTTCCAACAGTATTTATGTAATTTTATCACTACCTGAAATAGTACAATGTCCGCCACACAATTTTTGTCACTACCAGAAATAATACAAAATTTTTGCTATAAAAATGTTGTCACAACCAAAAATAGTACAAATTTTCATCAGGTTTTCATTTTTACGACATGATAGTACAAAGTGACCGTCAACAATATAAAATAGTTTTAAACACTAAATATTTCAAGTGATGAGTATAAAACAAATAATAAAATGTATATTAGTTTTATTGTAATCACTAATTGGTTTGAAATTTTGATTTTGTGAGCAGAAATGAAGCTAGTAATTTCACATCAACAATTAACACTTTCTACTCAAAAAAGTTCTTAGATCAGTATGTGTAGCATATTATGTTTTCAGTAGTTTTGTTCACAATAATACTTTTGCAAAGACCTTTTTAAAAAACATGAAAAGCTGTCTAGAATTTGAGATAAACTATTGAATATTTTTTCTTACAAAATGTTTGATTCTTGATATTATAAGCTGAAAATTTACTTTTGAAAAATACTCAGCTCTAGATCAGTTTCATAATGTACATTTTTATCTTAAATAATAGTAAGAACTACACATTAATAATACTTAATAATACTTGTTAATCATTTTCATTTTCCAGTTTAATATAAAATGCACTTACCAAAAAAATTAAAATTTTCTATTTCAATGTGAAATAAAAAGTAATAGATAAAATTACTATAATATATTATATTTTAAAGCCCAAAACATGCACATTCATAAACATGAGAACTTGTTCACATTTAAGTTAATTTCTTTAAAATCGAATACACTCAGTTTGTGTCGCGTCAAAATATCAATAATACAAAAATGACAAAAAATTTAAATAATTATCTACATATTTACATAATATTCAGTCAAAGTTATTAAAATAAAATCTAATAATCTAATATATATATTAGATATATATCAAAAATTCATATTTCACATTTTTGTTTTAATTTGAAAGACTCTGTAGTTTTTAAGTTTAAAACCTAGGTACCAGCTATGAGTTCAATTTTAATATTATTTAAGCTTTCTTATTTTTTAAATTTGTTAATAAATATCCCAATTTATGGATGGAGAGAACTCAATACAGAATTAAAACAATAATAAATAATAAAAATATTTATTCTATCCATTGAACAAAGTTGATGGAAAATGTACATACTGGTACATAAATAGGTTTGATAAATAATTTAATAAAAATATAATACAATTAGTCTTATTGTAGATCAAATGTTTAAATTAAATATAAATATTATATAAATTAAATATTTTATATATAAAAAAAAAAAATGCAATATTATTAAATTACATCATTTTTACCACGACATCATTGCGGCAACATTCTGACGTAGATCCTATCTACAGTCTATCCCACGAGAGAAAGGTACCGTTTCGCGCAGGTAGAATGAGCTTACAAACTTCTGCCGGGTCGTCAATCCGATTATCAGCACACGATTATTAACGATGTATCCCGACAGATAACGA